>CM032886.1:17090000-17270000 GCA_019176425.1 Megalops atlanticus
TCCCTCCCTTCCTCTCCCTCTCTCCCCTCTCCTCTCTCTCTCTCTCTCTCTCTCTCTCTCTCTCTCTCTCTCTCTCTCTCTCTGTATCTCTTACTCCCTTATTATTTTTGCATAAAAAGTTAATATTAAAATAATGATCTGCTTCAAGAGGCTGTCACAGTTGGCCTTCTTTGAATAGTGCAGCTGCATTCAATACTTGTGTTCGGTTATTGTGATTTTTGTTTACCTTGCAATCCAGTTTAATTAAATGGAAACTGTAATGTTCATTATCACAATGCAAAAATACAGCATGGACCTGTAGACTGAAAATATCAATGCTTGCTTTTTTCAGTGTATTCAAATATCTGTTACTTAGTATAAGCAGATAATAGAAGCTATACATTTATATTCAAATTTTGGATGGTGTACATTAGCATCACTATCACAAGGTACCGCATATGACTGAAAACCTTGTAGTGCAATGTAACATTATGCGCACAGAATGTTGCTCAGTTTTGCATTTCATAAATTGGAGTTAAGTAAGAATTCAGCACCTGCATGATTGATTAACATTTTATTATTAATATCAATTTTGAAATTGCTGAATTATGCACGGCTACCTTGGATCTTTAATTAATTAGCCACACCATACCATTATTGGGATGTGCAGTTCAAATAATTGGTATTTGAATATTCTGTGGTTCCTAAGAGTAATCACATTATTGAACCTTGCATTTTTCTGCATGCACATTAAGCAAATATGTGTTGTAGTGATTCGTTGTCTTGTTATTTTATGCAAGGTTCCTCTTCAGGGCTCTTCTTCATGAATATTGATGAAAAAGAACACATCTGCATTTTTTTAAATTAACAACCATTTCAGTATTGATCCAGGCAATTGATTAGTGATCTGATGGTCTTATATTCAAATAATCAAAAATGTATTCTCCATCCTATTCTGTAATATGTACAGTTAATGTAATATCACCAGTCACCATCACCTTTTTTCAAGGTATACCTGACAGTGGAAGAGATTGGGAGAGACTGTGATACTCTGTTAATACAATAATGCAAAATTGCCCTGTTTGACTTGATTCAAAGTGAAGCTGAAGTGTACCACCATACTCGCACAAAACCTTTGTTACCTTATCCACCAGGTACTTTCTGACTAGGAAATAGTTTAGCTAGGCAGTATCTCTTTAGGGAGCCATCTCAAAATATTTAGCCTTCTTCTCTTGTTTTCTGTCATTTTCAGCCATGGTTTTTGGCCCTGAATCTGAAATTGTGTCTCTTCTTAAATCTGTTCTTCAGTTTTAAGTAAAGTATGTTTAGAAGTTTGAAGTTTGAAGACATAATTTTGCATGCATATAGCAAACAAATTCTAATTTAATGCAGCCCTTCCCAATGATCTGCTAAGGGGTGTATCGATTTGCCCTATAGTAACATGGAGCAAGCAGTTCATATTGGATGGCTTTTCAATAACATTGGTCGTGTAAGAGTACTACAACATTCTGATTTGAATTTGCCCACTTTTTCAGCTCTGCCTGCTCCCAGCTGTGGCTGAAAGTAGTTATTTGTTTCAGATATTTTCATCTAAGCAGATGTATCTGCTCACAGTAATAACAGTTCAAAGATAATCTCTTACAGTCCTCAACCAACAATCAGCAAGACCTGTGCCAGGTCGGTATTTGTCACGACATCACACTTGATTTTCATTTTCAGCCATGTTTTTCCAGTGTGAGAAGGATCAGGCGCAGAGATGAGAGGATAATTATGCACTGCAGTCTCGCGGACAAAGCCCGAACAGTGTCTTTTCATCTCCTTTCAAATCAGTCCCGAGTATGACAGTGATATCCAGAGTGCATTAAGCATTCAGTGAGCCAATTCCCAGGTAGCCGGAGTGGCGGTATATTGTGTGTAATTATGTCGAGACGGAGCCTGGCGATGAAGCAGTCGTTTTAGCCGGCATGGAAGATGTCAGCTCCCCGCCTGTCACGGCCCTTGTGTGTTGCATCTCTTGTGGGCGGGGAATGGCATACATTAGAGTGGTCAGTTGTGAATCTCTGCCATAAACATAGCATTTGTATGCCTGGAGGTTTTGTCTCATCTTCAAAGCATATCATTTGCTTGCAGAGTTTATCTGAGCTTGTTGGGTCTGTTGGAATCACCTGCGCGTTCTCAGTTGGGATGCCAGCAATCCAAGGCTCCCGGTTCTCTCGTTCACACCTCAAAGGAAACAGTGGCAGGGCAGAAATAGGCCATTTTGACACAGAACAGCAGGCCCAGACCAAAGAAGTCGCAGTATACATGAAGCACGGTCAGGAGAGACCTACTGTGCACAGAGGACCAGTGCACCGTCAGAGCACTTTTGGGCTTAGCTCAGACATTTTCAGCCATGGTCTTCTTAAGAAGCACTCATCCCTTACTTGTTAAGGTTAAAGGCATCTCAGAATGTTGCTTCTTAATATAATAATTATGATACTAGTACTGCTACTATTACTAATAATAATAGTTTTATATTTATTATTATTATTATTATGCAGAACAGTTGCGTTTGCTTTATATGTCACTAAAACCTCTCTCCCCTGATCCTCAGGTGAACTCTTTACGCCTGTTACATTTGATCTGCGAGTAATGTGGGCAAATCCCTGACTCAGACTATATAAGAAAGTCTTCTATAAAGGCAGGGCTTGCACACAATTATTTATACTCATGTATTTGGTTACATCACTGTGGTAAAGGTACACAGTCCACTCAACAAGATTTATGGCAGGGGATTTGAGCCTGCACAATAGGCCTCTCACACAGCGCTGAAACGTGACCCGGCGGAGCTTTGCTGGGCGGCCTCGGTGCTCCTCAGCTCCTTTGTCCCACGCGGGAGGTGAAATCGATCCGATTCGAACTCCCTTTCAGAAGAGGGCCAGCCCAATTGCTAACGCTCCGCCTTACCAGTCCTCCTGGGAAGGGCCAGGGATTACCTTCATTATCATATTCCTACGCAATTAGACCAGGGGAAAGACGAGAGGGCCGATTTATGATATATTAAAAAAATGCTTCGTTATTGTGTCTGGTGTGCAGACACACCCCCCCATTGCATCAGACCTCAAACAAAAGCTACCGCCATTTCTGTTCACATCTTTGCGATTTCTCAAACGGAGGAGGGGCCCTCTTCCCTCCCCCCTCGGTGGGGCCGGTGCCCGTGTAATGAATTTAGCAGGGAGCCGGCCCTCTGCCAGCCCATAATCCGCACTGAGGGAGAGGGGGTCCTTATGCGGCAGATGGGTCAATTACAGAGATCCCAGCTCTCCCCAGGCGTGTCATTAACAGAACGCCCGGTCCGACCGCAGGGAAGGCCAGAGGATGAGGATCTCTCCCAGATTCATCCTGACGCCAGCCTGTCAGAACTGCTTATGCTGCAGTCCGTGTCAGACTCCGTCTCAACTCCTTTTACAGGGCACCTGAGATAGATGTACCATCACCAGCTGACCTCACTGTATCTTACTGTACAATGTACAATGTGAATGTGTAGTTGGAGCTTGACGTTAATTAGAGGTTTTTGTGAAAGACTGCAAGTATGAGCAAAACTGTCTCAGCCCTGGACTCGGTCTGCTGTTAAACTGCACCAGCTCATACTTCCTGTTTCCTCATCACGTGGATGTTAGTTCTTGAACAGGGACATAGTGTAGGATCAACTCCTATCCCTCTCACATAGACCTGTAGGAACTGTGCCAGCCCTGAAGAAACAGGCACGCAATCCGTGGTCATAGAATCACATTCCTACCACACCTCTGCTATCTCTTGCCTGGGTTATGGACTTGTAAAAAACTGGACTTGGGAAAAAATGTCCAAGGAATGCACCTGTAAACAATAACTTTTAAAGTTACTGCTGGTTAGAGGTGAAGGTCAGGCTAAGGTAAAGGATTGACCTGACCGTAGTGTCAAAAAACAACAACTATTGAGTGATTCTTATTCATTAATCCTTCAAAAATGCAATTAACCTTCTTTGCTGTTCCATTCGATTAATAGGAAGCAAATTACCAGTAATACTTGCTACTGAATTTATTGCCATTTTATGGTGGTCAAATAAGGAATGTCACAGCTGTAAACTCATTTCAAACCCCTTGTGAACACACTGAAGTGGAAACTAGAGCTCTCCCTTATAAGTAATAGATCAGCTGTAATATACTGCAGTGTAGCTCACCAAACAACTACATTGAAGTGGAATTCCCACAGATTTAATTTGGACTGTCAGCTCATACCGTATGAATTCATTTCAGTCTTTGATCAAATGACTTGACTTCCGAATCCAAAGAACTCAAACAATGAAAATGTTCGTTTTCCTTATATTAGCAGTTGATTGAACCCATAATTTCACTGTCTTGAAACAGTGCTCTGTCAAAACTCACACTCCTCTTTGCATGTTATGTTCTGCAGGATGAAATTCTGACTGTGATTCGAAGAGTGGACGACAACTGGGCCGAGGGCATGCTGGGAGATAAAATTGGAATTTTCCCGATTTTATATGTGGAGGTAAGAGGCCCTGGCTTTGTGTCTGTGTTTAATAATGAAGCCGGCTTTGTTCATGAATTCCACAGCTGGATTCTGAAAGGACGCCCATGCAATGGCCCAGTCCAGCTTCTTGTTGTGGAAAAAGCTTCCAACAAAGGAGATCCTGACAGTATTGTCCTACTCTCGTGCTAAATCCCATGAGACTATGAATGTCAGGGCCCATTTTGCATACAGACACCATTCTACAACCAACCCTACGGATGGAGCATAACTGACAGTTCACAGTGATTAGTGTACTTACTGTGTAGTGTGAGTACAGATTAGTCAGTATAGACAGTATACATAATCATGGCGTGATTCCTGGATGTGCTCACCAATTAAGTAGCTATTGCCAAAAAATGTATTGGGAAGAGGTTTGAGAGGAGAGTTTGGATAGACATGTGGACTGGGACATGAAATAGGGGCGATGCTGCAGTATATTGTGCAGATTTGGAAGAAATATTTGTTCCAGAGTCAGGTCATATCCCTTATGCTGGTGCATTTTGCATAATGGCAAAATGGAGCAACTTCTGGGCAAAGGGAAAACAGAGAGGAGGGCAAGGCAGTTGACTCTCTTTTTTGCATTGTATAAAATTGTCTGCATTGGATGCTGGCTGTCCAGTGCTGGCCATAGGTTATGGTTATGTGTCTGTAGCCCAAGTGAGATTTTGCCTGTTGTCAATATATGGTTGCCTGAGCTGTACAGCTGAAAACGTAATGTGTAAAGTGGCAAGACAACCTGGAGAAATCTTTCACCAAAATGAGTAAGATTTTGGTTGCACTGACTTGAAGATATTTTTGAACTGGGACCTAGGAGAATAGAATTAGAAATTCATGTTTGGTCATTTCAACAGGCACTCAGTCCTGTCAGAATTATATGGGGAATTTGAAAGTTTTGTATAATATGTTTTGTTACCAGTTTAGCAGATTTAATATCAGAGGCCTGTCACAAAATTGTATTTAAAGACTGTGGCTGTGCCCATTCCCTCACTCCCTGATGTCGGTGCTTGATGTGATGTTTTACTGACTTTACCAAGTCACTAGATTTTCAACCGATTTCCAATTTGCAGTTATCAGAAACAAGCTCTCTTTCTCTCAGGATCAGTGTATAGAGGGCTGTTGACGCTTACTTCACTTGCCTTATGCCTTAGGACAGCTCAAGATGGTGACGAATTTTGGGCTCCTAAATTAAAAGAAAGTGTCAAGCGAAGCTGGGATGCAGCCTGTATTTTGGATATTTACTGTGTATTTGATTGCTGTTTTTCACTGGCCAGCCTGCAGGAGATGGTGTGCATTTTTCGAGCTTATATAACCTGGCCCCAAGGATAGCATCATTAGTGTGTTTATGAAATGGAGAGAGAAAGTGAATGCGGTTGACCAAGTGGCACACATAATTAATATGGATTATGCCAGGCAAATTACAGTTGATCATACCGACCACAATGCAGTGGGGTCAGAGCTGATAATGTTCGGCTTTAATTACACATCACACTCGGCAGAACAGAGAGTAGCTGTAATTCAACAGCAAGGAAGACGTGCTTTTGTCAGCAAAGTGCAGAAGGAGAAAGAAGTGCGGATAGTCGGGGGTGCGAACAAATGGGGTGGAGGGGGCTATTAGTGGGAGAAACCTATAATTATTGCTCCTCCATTAGTCTTTGACATACAGAGGGTTATTAAAGGGGGGAGTGTGGAGCTCAGAGGGGGGTGTGGAGCTCAGCAGGGAGGTGGGGGTGGGGGTCGTGGCTGTGCAGAGTTCAGAGGTGGCGTGCGGCTGTAACGGATGACTCCCAGAGGTGCGCTAATGGGTGTGTGTGGCAAATCCCGGGATGCGGGGGGTGGGGCGAGTCCCAGATGCAGTTTAGCGGGAGGTGGGGGGAGGGGCTCACATGTTGTAATGAATCAGAGCTAATTAGAAGTCTCTGGCCTGCCAGTCATAGTCTTTCTAGGATATGCAATTATTCCTTGGCTTGTTTGGAAGGTGGGTTAATGGTTTGGAGGAGGATTTCAGAGTGGAGGGGGTTGGATTAATTAACTCCCTGCTAGTATGCTGCACCTTCTGTGTGCTTGCTGTGCATATTGTAGTTTTACATATTAGTATTCTATCAGATTTGTTAAGTTCAAGCAAGTGTTTTCAAGTCTTGAACAATGTGCGGTGAGTCACCTTTCCTCAGTGAAATACTGTGTACTGAATTCCGAGAGAGAGAGATTTTCCAGAGAGATCAGGCTAAGTTGTTTTGTAGTTATTCATGTAATGCTAAATTGCTGTTATATTCTTAAAACCTTTTTTTCATTTGAAAGCAATTACTATTCAAAAACATCTAACTATTCAGAAAAATCTCAGACACATGGAAGGAAAAAACTGAATCATTTTCTTTTTCCTTTGTGTCCTTTTTCCCCTTCTCAACATTCTTTTCAGTGTTTACTTAAAGGGGGCATTTTAGCCCAGTTAGACAGGTGTTTAAATGGGAGAGGAAGACAGACTGACTCACATAAACTGCACACCCTCCGCCTCGCGACCGAGACATCTCATTGAGATTCCGGCGGCAGGGCTCAGCGCCACGTCGTTAACTTTCTCGCCATGTTTAATCCCTTCACGGAGCCCCGCAGCATACTGTCAGGCCGGGGCCGGGAAGCGCAGGGCAGATGGGGCTGCTGTTCCTTTCTGATGCGCCATCTTCGCGGCTCCGGGGATGATCGCGCCGTGGGGCGGTGTCTCGGGCCCACCTGTAGGACCCGTGCCGCGATGCCCGGCCCTGCCTTCTCGCACCGCGTACGTCAGCACGTCGGCAGGAGCCGCAGTTCCACCCCAATTCAGAGCACGCTGCACCAGGCGCACCTAATTCCTCAGCCTCGTTTTAGCGGGGAACAATCCTGTCCGTATTAGGGAACCTTGTGACTCATGATTATTTCCTGTTTGTTCCTTTGGGTCAGAGGATAATACTAATGGCAATAATAACAACAAATTGAATAAGATTGTCATGACTTATGAAATAAATAAACACATGAAGAATTCTGTTACTGCCATCTTCCATTGACTGATTCTAAGAAATTGGTAAGCATTTCAAGTAGCAATTAATACCCTGGAGTATGGCTCTGTGCTGAATCGGTAGTAGGGGGAGCAAAGTTTTGTACAATAAGGAATTCAGAGGGAGTTATTTTCTCAGAGAATACAGCAACATTGACTGAACTGAACTGGTGTCCTTCACCCGACAGATGTTAAATTTATCACACTTTCATTTGGACATGCCACAATTGTCCTTAACTCCAAAAGATAAGGTGACCGGAATACATGTTTCATCTGGCAAAAAGTCTCTGTGCTGTGAGCGATGGGGGTTGTGGAGGAGAAAGTGCATGACATGCACTGCATGCTGCAGGAGTATGAGCAACATGGCCACGAGTGAGCCCCGGGCTGCACTGCTGCAGTTGGGTTGGATTAAAAGCACGTTGTGTACGGAGCGCAAGTGAGAAACTGCAAAGACAAAATAAAACATGGTGGCAAATTTTGTTCCGAGCGCTTGGCTAAGAGCAATGGATGAAAGGCAAAGTCTATACCAAGACAGATGCAAGCCTCTGAGATGGAAGTACCCTTGAGAATTGCACAAAAAAAAAACACTCTGTAGGCTTGCACATGGAAAAAATTAAGGCGTTCGTATGTAACGCACGGAATAAATAGCGTCTTGCGGCACGCACTTATTTTTCATCTGGTTTTCATGTGTCAGAGTTTCTCTTGTGCGGATGCTGCCAGGGTGTTATTATGCTTTCGAGTTGCCTTTTCGTGGCAGGTTTACGTCCTCTCCCACACGCGCAATTACGATGCAGATGAGGTCTTTATTGTCGGGATAATCGGAACGTTTTGATTACCGGGGGGACTGAATAAACTTTCTCTCCGTTTTCGGTGAAATTAGTTCTCCCTGACCTATACTAATGGCAGTGCACATCAGGTTTAAAAGTTCAGCGCTTGTTTAATGAGGCCTCATGTGAACTCTCCTTGTATTGGTAAAGACCACATAAAAATTCCCTCCAGCCACAGGAAATAACAATGGGAGGCCAACCCCCCCGGGGTAAAGATGTAGTCGTGCTGTGTAATCGGCTTTAATTACACTTAATTGCATGAGTTTTTATTATTCTAATTGCCAAATGACTCGGGCCTGAAGCTTGAGAAATATTTCTTGCCTAAGAGTGTCATATGAAGTGTATAAAGTGCAAAAACTGTTTGTTGTGTCCATGTATTGAATCCCTCCTCTGGTGACCACCACCACAGAAGGAGAGAGGGAACATTTGTATGTTGACCGTGTTTCTCATTGCTCTCGCTGTCACAAGCTGAAGACGGTAACAGACATTAACTGGTAGCCTGTATAGAGAGCAGTGTTGCTGGGTTAGTCTTGCAGTCTTACAGCACTCCTTTCTTGTCATTCATGGGATGCTAAGCTGACAACCACTGAATTTCCCATCCTTTCTCTTGAGTTAAAGAAGGTGCTATATCTTTGATTTTTTCCAGCATGTCTTTATTTATTAAATGTTCCCTGGCTGTGTGCGCACCTGGTTTTGTTGTCTGTTGGTGCCATCGCTTAGCTGTCAGACCAGACAAATGTCTCTACTGTGGGACACGAACAATGCAGATGCCAGTTTTGCCTGTGAGACAGTTCAGTCCCTATTGGTGTGGGAAAATAGGGTTAAATCTGTTTTCAGTCTGAGTAGCAAGCACAGAGGATGTGGTCCATCTGAGAAATGATAACTCTGTAATGACAGTCAGTAATCGTCTCCATGTTGAACTGGCACTGGCTAACACAGCACATCCTCTGGAGTATCTGAGTGTTGTCTTTTTGCCAATTCGAAAGCCTGCTCTTTCAGCACTTTATTGGCATATCGCTTATTTTGCCTGCTTATTGGCTTTCACTTGGCCCATAATTGCATGAATATGGATGAGTAACTAATGCTACTTCTGAGTCTCTGAAAATATGGCGCCTTTCTTGCCATTCCCACGAGATGCGCGCCTTTATCACTACAGGGTCAATTAATCAGTGCTCTTTTACGTGTAATTTGGATCATATTAACATATCTATTAATATGGAAATTGGCGGTCGCCAACATCGCATCTTGAGGCAAGGCTATCTTGAATCTCTGCCCAAATGAGATCTGTTAGAAATCCTCTGGAGGCCCTCCTTAAACAAAGCAGGGGCAGGTCTCAGTAACGCTGCCCATCCTGGACCTGTATTTGCATTTCACACGCGTTCATGAAAAATGACTGTTAACAAAAAAAACCCACACCCTAAATGGTTTTATGGTGATTACCAAAAACCTGCGGAGAGGAAAAGGGGGTTCCCCCCCACAGGGTTCAGATTTAAATAGGAGAAGGGGAGAGAGGGTTCTCAGAGGGGTTTATTTCAATTCTGATACAAATGTCACATCACATTTCCCAGGTGTGCTGTCAGATTCTGACATCCATTACGAACGGCAGTCACGGCGGCAGAGCAGGATAACTGACTTGGATTGCGGGAAGTGACTCGTAGCCGGGGACCACAGCATTGTGGGAGCATTTGCAAAGAAACTGATGACAGAGTGTCCTGTCTGCCTGGAGTACTGGGTAAAATGGTGTGTTTTCTCATCCCTCTACACTAGTGTAGTGTAAATATATGCACAGTTAACAGGCAAGCACAACCCTTGAATGGCAGTGGGATGGTTGGATTTGGACAGCTGCTTGCTGAGGAGTGATCTCAGACAAACCCCTCAATTACCCTCAGGGATCACTCCCTGTATGGACTCGGATTTAAAGATGTGTTTCGACTGGTTACCTTTTATACCCATGGTTAGGTTTTGGTTTCCCATAAAACAGTCTTACTCAGCCACTTTTTTGAAATATATATCAAAGCCTCTGATGCACGACAGCCAGCGCAAGTGACTAGGAAACGTGTGGAGGAAACAGTTTGGAGTTTAAAGGCATGTCACAATGTATCAGCTCTCTGCTGTGTATCAGACAGCCCCTGCAGCATTCAGATCCATCCCAGTTTATCACCCACAGAGCTGGGCTGAACCCACAGCAGTGCATGCCAGTCTGGCCTGGCACCAGTAGCTTCCCTCACTGTTGTCTCATTCAGAGGAGGAGGATGTCTGTGGTGCCAGTAGTCTTCATGCAGGGTGCATAGAGATGTTCACTGCTGGGGGCATATGGTCAGGTTCGCAGGGGCTAAACGTTAAACAGGCCAGTCTAGGCTAGGGTGCTGTGCTGTCTGCTTTGCCAGAATATGGCTGCCGAATACGTCACACTGTAGCTTAGCATTTCACAGCCCGTTTCCTTCTATGCCTGTCCTGAATCTATCAGCCTTGAGTATAGCTCTTGACATAGAAATTGTCACAGAATGCTTCACAGAGCACATTACAGAAAAGCAATCCAATACTTTAACAGATGCAACATGAAATGAAATGGAAAAAAGAAGACCTATGACAGAATGACAGATAAAAAGTCATGTCTAATGATAGTGTATAACTTCTATTAGGCTGAATTAGGCTATCATTTGCTATCACAGTGGTATGTCCGGAGAGATGTTAATTAACACTCTTTTCTGGTGGTGAAAGACAGACCAATAGCAGGGTAAGTGACCTCTGCTAGTAAGTTGCTAATGCTGTTGAAAACAGTGTTATATATCAGAGGCATGGTTACATTGCAGTTATTTATCAGAGGCATGGTTACAAAGCAGTTATTTTTCTGTGAGCCATTGTCATAAAGCAGTCATTTATTCAAGAAGTGGTTATGGTAAGTACTAAGCCTCATATTGTCTGACTGTTGGTTACGTATCTTCTTTTGGCAAGGGACAATACAGCAGGAGCAGTACTGCTTCACAGCAAATGAGAGCACATTCCAAGCGTGGCATGATCAGAGCAGTTGCACATCATAGTAAGCCTTTTAGTCTACATCTCCCCCTTCTCCCCATTGGCCACTTAAACACTTTCCCTGGGATGGATATTTTAAATCTAAAAATTGTGAAATAACCCAGAATACAGTAATAGTGATGTAAGTCCTGAGAATATGAAGGAAAGGACTGGTAACATTTTTTGTGGTTCTGGAATATTCTTCAGAAAATATCTGCAGTATCTGTAGTCTTTTAGCATGGCAGATATTCACTGAGTGACTCCGCTACACTGCAAAGTCAATGACCCACTGTAAAAGATCTAAAGCAGGGTATGTGTGGAGTATGCATAATGGACTAAGAAATCAATACTTCAAATGATAAATGAACTTGAAACCTTTTGGATGAGCCCAGACCTTCTGTTTAGATTATAAATGGAGTGCAATTGTGATGAGTACATATTTAATTATGCTCTGTACACACAGATTTTACAGTTTGTCATGTCCGTGAATTAAGTATTCTGTTCCCTATTCTCATTACTGTCACCGGCTGGGAAATCTGTTTAGCATTCATTTCATGAAAACTGCTGTTCATTTCCAATTGTTGCTAGAAATTCACCGGTCGTGTGAAAAAAGTCGGACGAGTGTTGCTTGTTGCTTGTATTTCACCAAAAGATGTATTTCTACATCTTGTATGTTGCATGTCTGACGGCATTTTTTATTCTTTTTATTGTACAGAAGAATCCATAAAGGAATTAAGTTTTTCTGTTTGTGGTTAATAGTCTTTCTTTACACACACACATATATACACACACACACACACACAGTTTAATGATACGCATTTTAGTTACATCTGTCGCCCATACACTGAGGCTTATATTGACGCTAAGAGGATTACGTTTGATATGAAGTAAATATTGTTATTGGGGCAGTCCATTTCTGGCCTCCTTTCAAAATGTATCCTAAACTGCACTGCCCTTCCAGGGATACATGTCTGTTCAGTTATGTCTTTTTAAAATGTAGCTGTCAAAATTAAATGTATGACTGGGAAAACGTACAGTTGGTTTGTATGCTTAACAATGTATGCTTAAAACCTGCTATTGTATAAGATGTTAGTATGTTTAATTATTGGTCTTTAGATGATTTTTCATAATTCTGCACAGAGATGGTTATAAAAATAGTCAGTTTTTTGTGCTTATGTTTCAGATTTTACATTCATAAAAGCCTTCCAGTTTCAGGGTTATAATTCCTGTTGACAATTTCAGAAACTTCACATGGTAACATTTTAAACTCAGTGAGCTGATACGCTGAAGTTGATGATAACCGGCAAGTGAAAGCTTGCAATTACCTCACAATAGGAAATGGTTTGTGGTGTCTGTGCACAACAGAGGCTAATGGCCTGATTTGAGTACCCTCTCAGCTGAAATGTGTTGGTTCAGAGGGGCTCTTAAGAGAAAATTGTCCAACAATAGGACGCTCAGCAGGTATCCACTCAAGTAAAGGCATCAGACCACAGAGCAGTGTTGTGGACAGACCCTAACCACTCAAACTCGTCCCACTTCTCGGGTGACAGCTGAAAGCTCCCCCCTCCATTGCATATGACATTTCACACTGCTTACATGACTTGCTCCATGCACAAACTCACCCCAAACCTCACCTGACAGTCCACGGTCACCCCGAATCCCATCTGACAGTCCACACTCATCCCAAATCACATTTGCTAGTCCAGTCTCACCCAAAACCTCATCTTACGGTTCAAACTCACCGCAGACCCTGTGTTACAGCTGAATGCTCCTCCTGAATCCTGGTGTGACATTTTAAGCTTGTTATATGACTTACCGTACACATAAATGACAAACCAAATTCAATCCACACCCTCTTCACCACTTCAAATTCACCCTCTGGCCCATGTGAGAGGCCAGACTCACCCCCCTGGCCCTGTATGACAGCCCACACTCACTCCAATCGCCTGTTGTCCCTCTTCCTCCTCACAGCTGAACGAAGCAGCCAAGCAGCTGATGGAGATGGACAAGCCTAGCCCGGTCCCGGGCCCCAGCGCCGAGCCGGGCTCTCCGGCCGGGCCCTGCTCGGGGCCGGGCTCCGCCCTCAACGGCAACGGCCCCGTCAGCGCCATCCACCGCCGCATCGACGGCAAGAAGAACGCCAAGAAGCGGCACTCCTTCACCGCGCTCAGCATGACCCAGCGCTCCGCCCAGGCCCTGAACAACCGCCACTCCATGGAGATCAGCGCGCCCGTGCTCATCAGCTCCTCCGACCCCCGCGCCGCCGCCCGCATCGGAGACTGCCCGCACCTGTCCTCCAGCGCCCCCTCACAGGTAGGGAGCAAACGGTCATGCTCACACACGAGTACATGCGTGCCTGTTCTCGCTCACTGAGTCACACACATGTTCTCACACATACACAGACACACTGTCATACTCCCACACACTTACACACCTGCTCATTCATTACCACTTACACACAAATTCTCACGCACGCACACACACACGCACACACACACACACACACACACACACACACACACACGCACTCACACTTAGCAGGTGAGAATTACATGCATACCAAGCAGCTCTCCAAGCCTCTCCTGTTATAATACTTGGCTGCGCTTCTCTTTGCATTAAATATTGAACTCCTAGGAGACTGGGGTGTTTGTTCTGAACAGATGCCTTTGTTCGCTGGCCTGGAGAGCCTCCAGCACAGTGCCCAAGGCTGCGTTTGGCCATAGGCCCCCGGCAGGTCATGAGAGGACGTGGACATCCCCAGCTTCTCCACGCAGTCGCACTGAGCACAGGCCCTTTGTCTGCATAATAAACTGTGATCGTTGGCTTTCTTATCAAAGGTCACTTTCGGGTGCTGCAGGACCTGCTGTGATTAGTGCTTCCCTGCCCATGTTGTCAGGAAAATGCTGGAAGCACCTCTGTTCCTCCAGAAAGGGTTTCCACAATAGAGGAAGCATGTGGGGACTGGCTGCCACAGGGGGCTCATGTTTCAAAGACTCCCCATGCCACTAGCTTTACCCTCACATCTGTTTCTGGACCACAGTTTGGTAGAGCTCTCAGCAGTTGCCTTGAGCACTCTCTCTTCAATGGTGTTCTGCTTCCAAAGGTTGATTTTAAATCCACCATATCCCCCAATTAAAGAGCAGGACCCTCTTCCTGGGAAACATGAAAGGAGTCTCATGATAGCCATTTAACCCCAATAACAGACCGCACACAACTGGTGAGACCATTAGGAAATGCAGGCAAAACTCCTTCTTTCTAAGGGACATGGACAGTTTCCCCAGTCCGGTCTTCCTCGTTCATTGTGGAAGCCTTCCTTTGATCCTCCCCTGCACTCAGACATGTCCTAAAGTGCACCACACCTGACTCACAGACCGCTGTCTCGCTCTTAGCTCGGCTCTTAGCCATCAGACACTGTAGAAGAGCCCTCCAGACAGGAACACCGCCGTGGCCGCAGCTGCCTCTGACAGCCCTGCCTTTGTCGTGTTGTGAATTATTCATGCCCCCCCTCCCAGGGGTCAGCCTGGTGAAAGAGGGAGATCAGGGGAACGTTCAACTGCAGACTCACAGACGGGACACTCCTGTCGCTCATCCCGATTGGGATGGAGAGGGTGTTGGCGGGGGTGGGGGGCATCAAAAGCTAACAAGCCCAGGTCCGCGCCGCTTCAGTTAGCGAGGGCGGAAGGTCACCAGGCCGAGGAAAGCATTCCACAGAGTGGTGCGTCTGTCCCACGGAACTGAACGTTCTCACAGGGCTGCATTCTAAAGCAGAGTCACACAATACGCTGGCCTCTCTTGTTTGCGAGAACAAACATTTGGCACCAACGGCCTGGCACAGACATGAAAACTCCCATAAATCTCTCCTAATAATGGCCTCAAAACTGTAAGCACCCCGGGGATTGTTCCTTTATAAAATATGGAACAATACGCAAGATCTGAGACCCACCACCTTTCCCCCTTTGGGTGTTTCTGCTTGCGCTAAGTAACCTTGTATGGAGCTTAATGACTGAAACCCAAACTGAAAGAGTGACTGAAAGAGTGGGATTTTGTGAAGCATGGGTATGCGCTTAGATTATTAGCTCACTCCAGAGAACACAGCACCCTGTTAAAGTGAGCCAGAGGGTTCAACTGAACGGTCTGAAGGGAGACGCAGGTAGAGATCTACATGGATGACGATCACATTAACGAGACACCGGACTGTACTGGGGTTGGTCTGTCTGTGTTCCCAGCATGTTAGGAGGGATCCCCCCAGCACTGTTTCCATGGACGGTTGGGGTAATTATTACCTTATCAGGTCGACCCTCTGCACACCGCTTACACTGCATAGGCTCTAATTGCCATTTTAAAAATGCACATGACAAACGACTCATAGCATCATCCGCAATGTTTTTTAATGAGAGCAAATCTAATTTTTTTTTTAATTGCTGAGGAATTAAACACCCGCTCTGTGATCTCCTGAACCCCTCTGTGAGAGCAGGTGGATGGGAGTCATGGTTACCGTGGTGAAATTTGTCATGTATGATTGATTGCCAATTAACACTTGTACTGTTTTTAAACCTGCTCATGGCAAAAACCAGATACCATTTTCTGTTTTCATTCAGAGCTTTGCAAACGTATTTACAACGCAAACATGCACTGTTTAAATGTAAGCCATGTTAGCACTATGTAGACCTTGCTATCCCGCTTCTTTATTTCAGGCCTAGCCTCCTTCCCTGCTAACACAGTCCAGAGGCTTTGTACATCAAGAGCTGTCAGTCATATTTCCTTGATTACGCTGTGGCTTGAACTGTGTGGTGCTGAACGGCCTTTTGTAACCGATCGATTCCCCCTCTCCCACAGGACTCGTCCTCCTTCGTCGGGACGTCAAGCGCGGCTGTGGTCGTTCCGCCGAGGGTGACCTCTGTGGCAGGGGAGCTGCTGGCTGCGGCCAAAGTCCAGCTGCCCCTGAATATGTAAGTCTGCCTCTCTGCCCTAATGTCCCTGCATACAGAACCAGTCAAAAGTTTGGACGCATCTACTCACGGAAGGGTTTTTCTTTATTTTTACTTTTTTCCACATTTCAGGATAATAGTAAAGACATCAAAACTGTGAAATAACACAAATTGAATTGGACAGTGACTTCTTCAAAGGAGCTAAAAAAAAATCTTTTAATTAAATTTTTTGTGGGAAAAAAATTCTTACGTAGGCATCAACCTCACTATTTATATTTGTCTAAGAAACAAATTTCAAGCATTTAAGCTCAAGTCTTCAGATCAAAATGTCTTTGAATGCATGTTTCCCATTATCTTAATGAGGTTCGTCCAAAGTTCTGACTGGCACTGCATGTAAGTCTGCCTCTCTGTCCTAATGTCACTGCAGTGGTGGAGAGGGTTGCCTTTGCCAGGTTTTCAGCCCGCTGGAGTATGGCCGTTGTGTGTGCATTACGGGTCATGTTTGCAGTGTGACAGATTTGGAGAGCAGAAAAATCTATTTCCCCTCTACTTTTCTCAGCTTATTTACAGGGAGGTCATGTTTCCTGTATCATTTATCAATATCTATTGACATGCTGGCCATGCTCTCATAAGGGCCTTTAACCAGGGCAAAAGTTGTGAAACCAAACCATTGAAAAACTGAAATTCAGTTTTTCAATAACAAATTGCTCTGTGTGGGTGGCATTCTATTGGGAAAACCTCATGAGAAGAATGCATTGGAAATTTTTTACACTCCAACATTCAAACTTTCTCCTCCTCGACAGTCATCAAAATATCTTGTCTGTATATCTTTTGTTGTGCATAGCGTTTATGTACTGGCGTTCTGAAATAAATGGCATGTCTGTTCTGGGGTGATGGAATTTCTTTATCAGAAAGAAAGAGGGGGGGAGAGCGAGCGAGCAGCGCAGAGCTTTTTGTAATAAAGTACTGCTGTCTCTTTTGATCACATAGCTCTCCTCCGCACACACAAGCATCTGCCGAAAGGCATGAGCATCAGTCCCGCTCCCCTCGTGTCTGTCTGTTCGCCAACCACTGTGTCCCTTTCCAGAGGGGACCGTCCCACCAATGCGTCTGGACAGGTCCATTCCTGTCGCCATCCATCCTCAACCTGGCAACCGCCTCCGCTGCCATGGCGAAACAGCCCGCCTGTTGCCATAGTTACCCAGGGGCTTTGCATCAGCAGCGGCTCGGGTCCCACGCTTTAGAGACACCGCTTATTGTTCCCTCTTGTTTTGAGATAGGTGCAGCCCTCCTTGGAGAAAGGCAGCCCTGTCTGTTTTTTTGTTCTCAGTGCTCTGTCGAGTGTGATTATAGTCAGAGCGTTTGAGCTGGCCAGCGAACAGAACAGGGCCCGGGGGTGACAGCACGCTGCCAAAACGTTTCACGGGTATATTACATCCCCACTGTTTGTAACTGTGTGTGTCTCTACAGTAAATTAGAGAGTCACCTTATTCAAGGATGTTTATGATCTGGGGACTCTGTTTGAAATCTTCTCATGCTCCTCTGACCTTTAAGGTCACATGGGATGCAAATGACTGTTGTGTTCTTCCAGAAAGTTACATAAACAAGCTGTGGCAGACAGTTACTGGCCTTGTTTCAGAAAGGGGGAATGCCTTCGCCTTTAACCATTCAGCAGCAAACTGAATTATAGTTCCCTTCTTCCATTTGTCCACATTACATGTTTTTTTTTTCAATTCATTAATTCCATCAGTACAAGATGAAACTCGCATTGTATGTAAAAGTTGTATTGCTGTGTTGTATCGCACATGTGACCTATCCATGGGTATATGTCCCTACATCCTCCCTCAGCTGACCTCTGACCCCTGTGTCCCCGCCCACAGATACCTGGCCATGTACGCCTACAAGCCGCAGAAGGGCGACGAGCTGGAGCTGAGGAAAGGCGAGATGTACCGCGTGACGGAGAAGTGCCAGGACGGCTGGTTCAAGGGCACCTCCCTGCGCAGCGGCGCCTCCGGTGTCTTTCCGGGGAACTACGTCACCCCTGTGTCCAGGTAGGCGTCCTCCACAGAAGCAGTCACCAAGTGGCAGTCTCTGGATGGGGGGTAGACTACGTGTGGCTACGTGTGTTTTAGGGAGGCCTGGCTCGATCGTCCCATGAACCAAAGCGCGCCCATAAATCCACGCAGGGCTGCGCATACCATTGTGCGCCCCGACTTTAATGATGGACGCTGAGTAGTTCAAATTGTACTGTCACGCGGTGATTGGAATATATGGGACGGCGGTAATAGCCTTGCGCTGGCTGATTAACATACTGCTGGCGTGCAGATCTCAGCAGGCTGCCGCACTGCAACAACCGGAGGGGAATTATCTGCACAGGAGTGGGGCCTGGCGGGAAGGCGAGAGCCTGAACTAACAGTACTTTCCCAGAGCTCCACTGTCATAGCAGTCTCTGAGTCTCGCCAGAGAGCGACTGGAGGAAGAGTCTCCATGCAGAAAAATGTAGCTAACAGCATGTGAATCATATCAGTGTGTGTGTCATTAGTGCTTAGTGTATGTGTTGCTAGGATGCGGGTCAACAGTATGGATGTATGCTTTGGATGTAGCTGCTGTTTACTCAGGCCTCAACTACAAACCAGCATTGTATTCGTCATCAGTGATGTAAGTGAAAGGTACTATATGAAAGGTTATATATGGGGGAATGACCCCTCTTCAAACACTACTTGGATGAGCCCAAACATCTTTGAAAAGCAGTGATCTGTCCTCGGGCTTCTATCTACCAAAGATCACTCTTAAGGGCTGAAGTGTGAGAAAACCATGTTATGTATGGAAGCATGAAAAGAAACACCAAATTCCTCTTAATTCCATCCACAGTAATTTGTGGCTCAAAGCATGTGAAAGTGGGGGGACGGGGGGAGGGTGGGGGTGCGTGCCATTTTAAGGAGGTGAGGCCAAAACAAAGACAGGCTCAGAAACTTTAATCAGCAGTGAGGACATTCTGCTCTGCCTTCTGGAAAAGTGTAAACAGACCATGCTCGAGTTTGTGCAGAATGTCAGAAAAACTCCCAGGGAGATAATGAGGTACAATCCCTGTGGCCCCAGCCCCAGCGAAGCCCAACACACACACACACACACACACACACACACACACACACACACACACACACACACAACCACAGACAGGTGTAGCAGGGAAACTGTGAGTAAATACATTCCACTCTCTCACTTAAGGGAGCCCAAGTCCCCGAGGTCGACCTAACACACTGGCAGGGGAGGGGGGATGAAGCACGTGACGTAGAGGAAATCTGTGCAATTGGACGCAGTCCGACAAAGGCACGTACTTTTGGAAATAGATAATTGGCCGGTCTTACATCTTCATCCTCAAAGGAATCCGAAGTCAGCATTCCCCTTACAGAGTTCTAGCCCCATTATCTCAGTTCAAAGGCATCTCAAAACGCTGGGTCAAGTTTCAGTCTCTGCTCGGTGTCAGCTGGTCTCACATGCGCTAGTGCTTGGGTTTTCATCCTTTAACACAGAGAAGAATAAAATTGCTGATGCATTTTTTTTTCTGCCACCTGCCTCACATCACAGAAAACTCTTGTCAGTGACGCAATGAGTCACAACCTGAGCACAGGCATATGGTAGATACACAGACTTCTTTTCATTTACAGCAACATTCATTCAGAAGGATTGCAGTTTGTGAGAATTTTTTTCTGCGTCCACAGAGAATCTACAAGCCAGCACATTGCTCCCAAACGTAGCTTTGAGCACAGTTCAGACATCATAGCTAATAACTCCGACTCTCGTTGCAGGCAACATCCTTCCCCCCTTGCTCGGCTTAATTAAGGATGGCTGAACTTTTAATCTTCGCACACTCGGAGCACCAGGCATTTTACACCGATTTAGTTGAATTATTAATTACCGTCCAGTTCCTGTTTCATAAGCGGATCGGGTCTTTTTGAAAAACCCTGTCTGTAGCCAGTGGCCAGCGTCAACCTGAAGTCAATTGCAGAACCATTTTACGTTGCAGCCCGCATTCGTGTACTCACTACTAAGTCTTTGTTCTGTGACAAGACATCAATATGTGGCCAAAGGGATGTGGGGATTATGGAGGCACTGTCAATAATATCGGCTCTCAGAAATAATGTTAGTAAGGTAACTACATCCCGATATACCATAATAAATGTAATCCAACAGAACACAATATAGCGACGGTGAGAAACGGAAAGTGATGGTGAACCAATCAATTTCACAGGTGAATCATTTGTGCCTTCATCCCCAGGTTGTCATTAAGCGTTTTGACCCCTCCCCTTCCTCCACAGGGCCCCCTTTGCGGTGGGGCAGTCCCGCGCTTGCCTGTCGGGTTCAGCCCAGGTGGTGAAGGTGGTGCCCAGCTCCCCGGTGTCCGCCGGGCCCTCCAGCCCGGTTCTGATGGGTTCGGGGTCGCGCTCCACCCCTCCCCTGGTGAACCCCTCCTCCTCCCCTCAGCTGCAGCCGGCAGCCATGCACCTGAAGAACTGCTTGCGTCTCTCAGGACAACAGGTGGCCGGCCAGGCCCGCAACGCCATGCAGCTGGGTGAGTGCCGCTTTCACCGCAGGCACAGAATTACCAAGCTAGATGTCAGTTACCAGGCAAGCATCAGTCAAGCGCACGCATGAGCAGAGCTGCCATGCTGGACAGGAAATGCATGACAGACCGCTTTAGTCGCATCCTTTTTGAACAGTTTTTAATACTACTTTACTAGATGCACTTTGTACTCACACTTTGGAAGTAGCTCTGGATAAGAGCCTCTGTTAAATGATGACAATGAGACATATCAGAGTTGTTTGATGAGAAAATAAAACACTTGGTTCATGGTACATCCAGTCCCATAGTGCATCATTTCCAATGAATTCTTGAAATTGATTTTAAGTTACATACATTCCATTTCACATTACATAATAAAACAATAATTCTTAGTGAAATAACTGGCATCTATTCTCTCAGTAATTGTGAGAACAGCCCTATGTGCACTTTCAGTTAATGTGGGTTAGGGTTAGGGTTTCGTGTTGACCCATTAAGGATGGAATGGAATGTTGATGAGAAAACATTGTGTCCTGTCTAGTGTGTCTCCCCTGCATGATTTACCTTCTTAATATTTGTATGCTGTATAGCAGTTCTCCATCACTGATCTTGTAGCTGGTCTTACAGCCTTCATATTAGACCAACTGGAGGGTCAGGGACAGCTCAGCTTTCACACAGTTCCAAGCCTTTTTTTCCTTCCTGTCTCTCACAGTTAATTTCCGAAACAACAGCAGAAAGACAAAGATGGCTCTGCAGGGACAGATCTGCGGTACTGTCTGCAGCAATAACTCAGCCCGGCCGCTCAGCTCAGTCACGTCGAGTTATAGATTCCCCCAAGGGCACGTTCTGGAGCGCTCTCCCTTGGAACCGGTGCCAAGAATAACCCCGCTCGCTCCCCAACGCCCCAACGAGTATGACATCACACGGAGGTCGCCGCGCTGTTTGTGTACGGAGGCTTAATGATAGACCCCGGAACGTTCCGACAGTCCACCCTCACACCCTCAGACTCCACACAGCTGGCTCCCATTACTGCCGAGGGCGTACCGTAAACAGCTGCGCGAGGGATCGCTGACAAGATGTTTGTTTGTTTTACGGTGTCCTCCGAGCACTTCGCAGATCAGTTCAGAGCAGGAAATGGGAAGAGAGGGGTGGCCTTCTGGACTGAGAGGGAATCAGAGGGAGGGGGGAAAGAGGAAGAGAGAAAGAAAGATCAGAATACATGGGCTGGCACTCATCTGATGCCTGTCACAGTCTGCGTGGCTATGACCAGCAGATCTTAAAACATTACATTTGAATATGGTGGGTTTGAAAAGATTCCCATGCAAAGCACAGTCATCCACATCGTTTTCTCTTTACAGCATATTGTAATTAGCATAGTTACCACTATGCTAATCTAAAGCATTGAAGCATTAAAGCATTGAATTCACCAAAGTCTGAAGGAACATTGCTGAATACTAATCTGCAACATTCTACCATCTCTAAAGTCACTTTTTATCTTATTTGGACGTTCATAATAGCAACATAACATTTTCCTAGAATGTAGTATTGACAGTGATGTTTTTCAGTTGGCCAGAGCAGTGTTTTTTTAATAATGTATCAGGAAGGGAAATGATTGTAAAATAAAGATAGCGCCATGCTTCTGGCCGTTGTGATACCTCAGTGTTGTGCCCGCACTTGCTTAGCGGTCCTGTTGAACAGCTTGACTCGAGCCAGAGGCCGCATATTCACAGCAGATGGGCTGCAGGAGGACTGCACTTCTGGACAGGCTTGTTAAACCGTCCTACCGCTCAGATAAGCTGTCTGTGATAATGAAAGGTCTGGCAGCGCATGATGGCAATAATTGCCGGTTGCATTCTTGGCCGCTGACCGTACGATTGTGAGATTGTGAGAAAATTCTCAGTAGACCTCACAGGATTCTGCCTGAGGCTGTTTGTTTCTATGGAGTCTCAGATGAGCTTTAATGACAGAGAGGTCCTCAAAGTCCTGGTCGGTCCCATGTGTCAGGGGCTGCCTGACACCCTTTTAGCACATGAAGTTCGGGGACTGAGTGTCGGAGCGGTGACTTTGTGTTATGTAATGAGGCCAGGGCTCAGGGAATCCCCGTGTCCACTGTACACACACATTCTTTTTTTGAGGCACATGACTGTAAGCAAGTGCTAGAGACAAACCCGTCCAAATCTTTCATTAGCCGTGCTGTAGAGTTCAGAATATTAGAAAAATTACCTTTATGACTGACAGCATTTCTTACAAAGAGTCATCCCAGAGTTGAATCCCCCTGTCCAACTCATGATGATGTCGTGAGAACTGCAACAGCTCTGAGCATAAACACGATTTCAAAGAACTCTGAATGCGGGTCTCTCATCACCTAAAGACATGGAACAGGTTGTAGATACAGATCTAAGGAGAGCATGGGTGAATGGTGCATATTTAGATTGTAGTGTAATTATATTTAGTGTAGATTTATAATTGCATAATTTTATATTTAGTAGTTTTTTCCACAATTAAGCTAGCTATTCTGGATGTCCCTCTGACTAACTCAGTGTTTGCTGTTGTAAGCAGTCATGGGGGAGGGGGGGGAGTGGGGCTCTGGAAGAGCCAAGCTTTGCAGGCGTCCTTCTCAGTCATCAGGGTAATGTTTCATATGTTTAACAGAACACGTGAAGTGATTGATGTGGAGTGTCTCTTTCAAAGGAACGGTGACACTATAGAGAATGGCAGTGTCGCTCAGTCTCAGCAGAGAGCAGGGAGGTGAATTAGATCCACCACTCGCGTGGGTTTTTTTTGTTAGCATTTCAGAATGTATCACACAAATAAAGGCCACATAATGAAATTAAATCAAGCACCGTGTGGTGAATACATCCGCGGGGAATGACTCAGGTTGCGTGCGTGCATATTGAAAGGAACGCTCAGTGTCAGCAGTATCTATTCAGGTGATTATTTGTTTAGCAAAAATATGAATGTGACCATAATAATTTGAGCTATTGAGGTTGACAGCAATTGCATCCCAGGGATGAAACCTGTCCTGTTGAAATGGCCATCATTTCCTCTCTTCTGGCAATAGTAACAGTGTTCTGTCCTCAGTCTATTGACTGCTTAGCAAACACAGTTATCCTCCGGAGTACAACAAATATTATTACAGTCTGTGCTTCGTGTTGATTGTTTTGCTGTGGTTTAAAAGGCATGCACGATTCAATGTGTGGAGAGAACATCTCCCCCTCTCTCTCTTTCCTACTTAAAGAGCTTTATTTTCACAAGTGCCTCTCTGCTTTTGTTAAGTTATCACCACAACAAGCATTTGATTTCTGCTGATGAGAATATGGAGAAAGTGCAGGAAGTATGCCGCATTGTGTTCTTTGGAACATGTCGTGAGGATGTGACTGCAGTTTGTAGATTACAGAGTGTCCTGTGGCTGTGGGTTTTCTCTGCTCACCTCATTACTTTCAAATTGCTTTTAAAATTTAGAATGAAACAAAGAGGAAAGCCGGAATTGCAAAGCACCCACCAAGACAATGACCCAGATAAGACTGGTATATAAATGTTAGGGATGTCTGACAAACCACTCACGGTGTTGAATTTTTTCCCAGAAGAACCTTGTTTTCCTGCTAGGTTTTCAGCTAATCAGATGGGGCAGGTAATGGGGGAAACATTCATCTGTCTTGCATGTAATTTATGGTTAATATTGGTGGTTGCTAGGTTACATATTAACTAATCACATGTAGTGGCCTCTCCTGTATCATGCGCCTGCCACACCTTCATAAACGCTCATATTCCTGGGAGAGGTCGAGCCTACAGGCCTGTTACACTCCTCTGATGCATGTTACGTGTTTGAGAGTCTTATCTCGCAGTTTATCTCCACAGCTCTTCTGAGTGACCTGTAGAAATGTTTATTGAACTGAAAATGGTGTACTGTTTTGTCTGTGTGGGGCAGCAGTGTAGCATAGTGGTAAGGTGCAGGACCCATTGCCAAAAGGTTGCCAGTTCGACACTGCTGCTGTACCCTTGGGCAAAGTACTTAACCCAGAATTGCCTCAGTAAAAATTCAGCTGTATAAATGGGTAACATGTAAAAAAAGGTAACCTATGTGATTTGCTCTGGATAAGAGCATCTGCTAAATGCTAATAATGTAATGTAATCTAATGTAATGTGTCTCTGTCCTCCCTGCTCTGCTGTAACAGTGCACAGCCCTCCCGCAGGCAGCCCAGAGCGTCCGACAGCGGCTGTGTCCCCGCTGCGCCCCCACAACTCGCCGACGAGGTCCCCGGGCCCCTCGGCGCGCCCGCTGTCCATGGTGTCCCACCAGCCCGCCTCCCTGGCCCCCGCCGCCCGGCCCGCCATCCCCCTCACCTCCGCCGCCGCGGCCATCACCCCGCCCAACGTCAGCGCCGCCCACCTCAACGGGGAGGCGGCGGCCAGCCCCCTGCAGCCTCCCTCCACCGCTCACCCCCCGGGGGCCGTTGCCAGCCTGCCCAAACTGGAGGAGAAGAAGGCCGAGAAGGTGGGTCCCCTGCTTCCTGTCTCTGTGTCTCCTTTTTCCCGCCTCTGTGTCCTCACATCCTGTCTCTTTTACACTGTGCCTCCCGTCTGTCCCTGTCGAAAGATGCTCAGCATACATTCACTTGCTGTGTGCCCCCTGTTCATCAATGCATTTTCTCATTCCCAGCAGTGCTGTCAGAGGGACAAGCTTGAATACACTTAATGCTTAATGGTCTCTCATTATAAGACTGAGGCTCTGACAGATAGACTCATTATATGAATAAATTAATTATCAATGCCAGAAGAAGTATTGCTGTTGCTACCCTGCACTGTGTCAGTAAATTTCAGTTTCCCAGGCAATGGCTCTGATAACAGGTCAAGTGCAGCTCTGTATTTGATCACACAATTTCCTGTTCATTAGCAGAACATTAATTCTCAACGCAGTGAAACATTATTCTTTGCACAGTCATTTTTTTAATGTGCTCCCCATCCCCATTAGTTCATGTGAAATATTTAAGCTCAGGATGTGAAAGCAACTTTAAGACCCTAAGCTCCAATCTGCCCGCACATCTCAGTACCCCCATCATACATTTCTGTTTTGAAAATGTCCTTTCACGGCAGGTGGCTTTTGCCGTAACTGTTATGCCTACAGCTCACCGGGCTATTGTGTCATCTTCTCAGGCATGTGAGGGAACTGACTCTGCCTGTTTTGTTTTTTTTTTTTAAGAGCTGTTATGATGGTGCTGCTAGACACCCTCCCACTGGGGTCTGTAGGTGCCCCACAGTTCTCTGCTTCTCATTACATCACCTGATCTGAGATACCTTTCTGACTAGTATTTTCTCTCAAGCCAGTGTATATAAAACTGGCAGCAGAGATTTGAGTTGTCAAAAGCAGTAGGATTAGACACATATGGAGATTTTATGGGCAGCAGTGTAGCATAGTGGTTAACTGTAGCTGAAACGTTGCCGGTTTGATTCCCCACTGGGGCACTGCTGCTGGACCCTTGGGCAAGGTATTTAACCCAAATTGCTTCAATAAATATCCAACTGTATAAATGGGTACCATGTAAAAAATTGTAACGTATGTATGGATAAGAGCATCCACTAAATGGCGGTAATATAATGTAATTTCAGACAGACATGTCTGTTTTAACTACAGCATTGCTGTGTCTTACTACCTTGTATTCTTGATTATTAAAAGCAACGAGGAGTTTTTCAATATGGGTAACTGATACAGGCACAAACCTGCAGAATATATAAAGAATGCAAATTGTAGGGATGCTTATGTTAGCAGAATCCCGCCTATCTGGCTGCTCTTACCTACTTGCGGCTTGTAGTGCTTCAGCTGAGGATTGGGAGATGCACATATCCTCTGACTGGCATTTGCCCTCCTGGTTTACTGTGGGATTTATAGTGAAGTGTGGAAAATAGCCATTGAGTGAATGCGAGTGTACTGGAGGAAAGCGTTTGTTGTTCTTCACAGCTCCTGAATGAGTGCGGTGGTTGTCACGGCCAAGGCAGGCCCCATGTGTAGCATTAAATTCCATAGTTAGCATATAAAGGGGCGAAGATGTAAAAAGAAAGTAATAATTGTGGGGGTGAACGATAGTAAATGAGATGTGAGCCTCAGAGAGACATGCCTATGAGGGTAGCGTAGGGGAAGTTCACACATACAGGGTGTAGACCCTGCCTCCTCTGCTGTCTGTTAGTCTGACAGATGTCACTGCCTAGATTATTCACTGATAATTGGCTCTGACTCATAAGCATGTGCATCGGCACCACCAAGCAACGTCTTCTCACCCCAAAGGCGAGGGTTTGTGTGTGTGTGTGTGTGTGCGTGTGCGCACATGTGTATGAGTTACTGTGTGTGTGTGTGTGTGTGCGCGCGCGCGCGTGTGTATGAGTTACTGTGTGTGTGTGTGTGTGTGTGTGTGTGTGTGTGTGTGTGTGTGTGTGCGTGCGTGCGTGTGTGCGCGCGCCCACGCGTGCGTGCATGTGTGTTGGGAAGGAAGGGGTCTGGCAGGTTTTGTCTCTCAGCGCTGTGGGATTCCAGATCATGGTTTTGCTCAATGAGTTATGGAAGGCTCACACAGAGAGGCCCGGAATGCAGGGGATGATAGGCTGGGTGCAGTATGCCAGGCCCGCCGCTGAGACCTCCCCAGTCTATCACAGGAGAGAGACAGCACTGTTCTCAGGACAGCCGTGCGGGAGCTCTCCTGAGACGCCGAGCGCATACGCCGGCCTCGGGAGGCCTCAGAGCCAACACTGAAAGCCTTTCACTGAGCTCCCTCCACTGCATCAATTACACGGGTCATAAACTAAGTCTGAACAGTGTGCGCATCTGCCATTGTGTTTGCTGTGATATAAAACCTTTCCGCTGGTTATTCATTGCCATATTCCAGACTGGATTACACTCACAATCATGGTTCTATTTTTTACTGTTACACTTACCCATCGTCCAGGCTGTATTTTATTTTTATTTATTCACTTATTTATTTATTTTTACTTTTATTGTCTATTCTATGAATAATATTCTGTTGCTGATGATTTTATTCTTGATATATACTGTAGAGGGAAAAGTACTGTAAAAAAAGACTAGTTCAGTGTAGAACACCCACTGGTTAGTATATACAGTACTACATATTTTGAATTTTCTTGAAAAATTCTGATGCATACAACATGCAATCACAGCATCTGTCCCTAAAATTCAAAGGTCACCGGTCACCTACGACTCAACTAGACTGTGGTCAAATGCAGCATGGATTTTCGTAAAATAGTCTTGTTGAGCAGTCTATACAACAGTAATAAAACAACAGTGAACTAAAATCAAGACCCTGGTAATGTTATGCAGTCATTTAACTATCATACAAAATCCATTTTGGTGTTGGGGTCATTTTTTCACTTACCACAGAACAGCATTGACTGCAGTCTTTAAGTGGCCAACCCACAGAAAACACCTGAAGTCTAACCTAAAACAAGAGTGTGATGCACTGACATTCTGCAGCTTGTTTTGTGATCGTCGAGTCCTTTGGCTTTGGCCCGCTTTCCCCCAAAGCTCACAGCATTGATGACATTCCAGGAATCCCTGTCGGTCAGTCCAGCCCAAGAGGAAGGCCCCTCCCCCTGGCTGCCAGACACCAGCTCTGTCAGAGCAGTTACAAAGGGTTAACCAGTCCCCCGCTTTAAACAGAGACTGCCCTGCCTTGGAGGGGGAAAGACATGGGATGATGGCAGAAGAAGTGGCCATTGTTCCCGCCCATTCCCAGCAGCATAATGATCATGCGCTCTGTGTCATTGTGCTTGAATACACAGACGTACACTCACACAGTCTTCATTGATACACTCCTGCTTGTGTTTTGAAGAATCACCCTCTGTCTCTTCATCACCCACTCCTTCTCCCTGAACATATTTTTTCCGAGCACGGCAGTGGGAGTAAAGCTCGGCTGCATGTTTGTCGCCCCCTAGTGGTGAGTCTGTGAACCTCACAGGAGTTTTCAGAAGGGAGAATGCTGTTCTCAATCGGGTCCTTCTCTGCAAATCAATGTAGATCAGCGTTTCCCAAACCTCTCCTGGAGTACCCCTTGTCCTGCATGTTTTAGATCTCTCCCTGCTCCAACACAGCTGATTCAAATGATCAGTTTCTTATTAAGCAGCTTCAGGAGTTCATAACGAGTTGATCCCTGCTCCAACACAGCTGATTCAAATGATCAGTTTGTTATTAAGCAGCTTCAGGAATTCATAACGAGTTGATCATTTGAATCAGCTGTGTTGGAGCAGGGAGAGATCTAAAACATGCAGGACAAGGGGTACTCCAGGAGAGGTTTGGGAAACGCTGATGTAGATAAAGGAAGGAGGGTCTGCATTGAAGCAAATGCTTCTCAATAAACCCATATTTCATACCCAGTGTGCTGAAGGAAGAGAGAAGAACAGGAGACCTTAGGTGCCTTAGTTTTTTAGAGAAAGTGAATCATTGTTTTCAAGCTGTTTCAGTGATGTTATGAAATCACAGCTTTGGTATGAACATATACATGAGTGGTATCCCTTCATGAGTTATTTCTGTCTGTTTTGTTGTGTGGTTTGAGGGATCCTTATATCAACCTTATAAATACGGCTTGCTTGTCAGTATACCTTATGCTATTTTTGTATTCTGTACGGACCCGTCAATATTTAAAATCACCTTGACAGGTAGAAACATAATTTTACATTTTAATTGCATAACTAGGGGACAGATATATGCAAACATTAAAATAAGGATTATTTGTGATAAGGTAAATGTGGAAAAAGCCAAGTAAAATTTTGACACTTTAGCTACCTGCTGGGAAAAACCTTTGTCTTCAGTCTGGCGGGTAAAAGAATTCATCTTTGCTCTCACATCAGAGGTGAGAATGTTCCACCAACAGAGATTTATGTTCGCCTTCCTGAAGTTGCTTCATGTGCCTTTATCTTATGAATTAAGCAATAAAAAACTGTATAGCTTGTCTCACTGCAGGTCACACTGCAATATACACTGCAAAACAAAATGACTGCACAGGAACATAAAACAAATTTATTGTTTTGCTCTTGGCAGTATAATGATTATTTTAATAGCACTGTCTCATTGCTATAAAACATCATGTGCTGTTTTTACATACCCGCAGTGTCTGAAAACAGAGCAGCAGATTCAGTGTGTGACCACATGAAGCTGCAAGATGCCGCGTTAGTCTTATGTGGATCATGAACATAGTTTTCAGATTAGTTATTAAATTTTATCCATCTGCCTCTGTGTTCTCTGGCTCTCCATAGCTGTCTTTGAGTGTACATTCTGTGTGTGTGTGTGTGAGGGAGAGAGAGAGAGTGTGTGTGTGTGTGTGTGAGAGAGAGTGTGTGTGTGTGTTTGTGTGGGTGAGAGAGAGAGAGAGTGTGTGTGAGAGAGAGTGTGTATGTGTGAGAGAGAGAGAGAGAGAGAGAGAGAGTGTGTGTGTGTTTGTATGTGTGTGTGAGAGAGAGAGAGTGTGTGAGGGAGAGAGAGAGCGTGTGTGTGTATGTGTGTTTGTGCGTGTGTGAGAGAGAGAGAGACAGTGTGTTTGTGTATGTATATATGTGTACGCGTGAGCCTCAGCTGGTGTCCCTCTCTCCACAGAAGGAGAAGAAGAGCGGAGGCCTGCTGAAGCTGCTCTCGGGCGCAGCGGCGAAGAAGAAGTCCCGTTCCCCGCCGTCGGTGTCCCCCACCCATGAGCCCCAGCCGCAGGCGCAGGCGGCCGCCGAGGCCTCGGTGCAGGGCGCCATGGGGCCCGAGCTGCACTCCGTGTCCAGCCACGGCCGGGCAGGCTCCTGCCCCATCGAGAGCGAGATGCAGGGGGCCATGGGCATGGAGCCCCTGCACAGGAAGTCCGGCTCCTTGGACCTCAACTTCTCCGTGTCGCCCCCGGCCCGCCAGCCGTGCTCCTCGCTCCTGGCCCTCCGTCCTGAACCCAAGCCCCTGTCCCGTGAGAGGTGGGTCTCAAGTGCAGCCCCATCCCACATTTATGCAATTTTGCTGTACAGTGTCACACTTGATTTGTTGTTGAACTTAATGCATTTAAATCGAGATTTTAAACTGATGGAGCTGGAGAGCTGTGGTTTGTTGAGAAGTATTTCAGATCACAGGCGATCATGCAGCAGCGATAAAACTGTTTAACTCTTCCCCCTTCTGCCGTGGGGAGATCATCATCTATCTATCTCTATCAACAGGACAACAGGACATTTTTGTAAAACATAAAACATTCTAGCTATGAGAGTTTAATTTTAAACTATTGTATATGTCACAGATGCTGCTAAGAGTCACATAGGAAAAACCTCCAAGAAACCTCTGATCAGACACAGCATAAATCAGTACACAGCAATGTGATGGCATGATTGATGAGATATATGGGGAAGTGGGTGCCTCATCTTTGGTTCTGGTTCAGGTTGAAAGAATATATTCTTGCAGGAGCAGAAATATTAAGGGTAGAAATAGACACACAAAAGATATCTGCTGTTACAGTCTGTTAGTTTGCGTCCTTGGAGAAGAGAGGTCCCTGTGCAAAACGTCACTGGATTTTGCTGGTCTTGCTAATGACTGTGAATCCAGGCAGGTAGTTTTTATTTTAATGCATGACCTGCCATCAAATTGACCCGCTGAGATTGTGGTATTTCTAGCTCAGCAGTAGCACTTTTCTTATGTAGAGCTGGAACTGCACTTACGTGAGCAGGAGCCAGGTCTGGCTGTCCTGATACGGAGCTGTGGCACGTGACATCACGCTGGTTTAGGCCCAAATCGAGTCCACTGCCTGGATTCCGTCTGCAGCCCCAGGCTGAGGTTTGCAGCCTGTTGTGTCTTCCTGCGTTCAGTATATCTCCTCACTTTTACCACCTGTATAGTTATGCTTCTTGCCCACTGCCTGCCTGTAAGGAGGCCAGCACCAATGATGCTGTGTCAGGTCAACCAAAAGGGTAGTGGAAGTGAGCCAGTCTGGTTCCAGCTCTACAGTGGAAAGAGGCCGTTAGATTAAATTTCAGCTCTAGTCATCAAGAGCAGAAAAATTGTTTTGCTTTCAATGGAGCATCTGGGCCTGAAGTTGTATCCAAACTTGCAGGATGCAGGAAATGGTGTAATATTAGTTTTCAAAATGCATGACAGATAGGAATTTTGCTTTTTCAATAGTGAACCTTGGGTTCATTTTTTCTTTCGGTATGACTGCAGCTGCAGGTTTATTAAGGGGTTTCTTTGCACATCCTCTCAAATAAAGAGCAACTTAGGTTAGCAGTGGTCTTTTACTTAGTGGTTGGTTTCAGTCAATCTACCTAGCTTGTGAATTAAGCCACTACAGGCACCTAAATCATATAGAGATCAAGTTCATAATCCTGCTGCTACTCCTGCAGATGAAATTTCAGAGACTGCCCCCACACACGTATACACATGTGCATGCACAGACACACACCTTCCATGGTTCCTGCATAGGAGTGTTTTCATTTTGAAAGTAATACATAGTAAAGAGCTGTTAATCTGCCAGACCTCCACCACTCAGTTGTTCCACTTTGTCCTGGTGATCTACAGCAGTTAGATCGTACTCTTGGCCTCTCTCTTTCTAACCCCTCTCTCCCCATCTCTCCTTTTTCTCTTACCCTCACTCCCTCCCTCCCCCTCTCATTCATTTCATTTCAGTTCAATTCAAATTTGCTTTATGGGCATGAAATACATTTTGTAATTATTTCTAAAGCATGTTACCTAATGCTAAAATGAAAAATGGAACAATCACCAAATAAATAATATGAATATAAACCAGTAAACATATATGAAGATTAAATACTGCAGTTCTAATATGATAGACAGTCACACTAATCAATTCTATAATCTGTGAGAATAGAATATATGTCTGTCTGATCCTTTATATTTTGTTACTTCAGTGGTCCCTCAGGCTATGACAGGCTGAAATGTATTGTGCTGCTAGTGGGGCTGTTGGACTTGCAGTTTTTCTTTGTCATGAAATGGAAACTCCAACTTGAGTATTTGTCACAAGTAGGAGATGGTGCATTTCTCCCTATTTCTCTTGTCCTACAGTGACCACATACACAGTCTTGTTTTGGTACCCATTTGGTAACCAGGATCTGTCACTTTTTTGTATCTCTAAGAGCAAAGAGATGTTCTGCTAGTGTGTATTCCCTGTTTAGGCCCAATAGCAGTTTATTTTATGTTGTGTTGTGGTTTAATTATTCCGGTGAAGCCTTGACAGGCTTTCTGTCTTTATGCTTTCACTGCCTGACTAAAGTTCCCCAAATCACTAATTTTTAGGCCAAGGTAATTGTAATGTAGAGTGTGTGCCAGGACAGTGCTGCCTAGAGTGAAGAAGTATCTGCTTTCCAGAGATCTGGGCATTTTTGGAAGATCATTATTTTGGATTTTTTTATTTACTGTGCCTAAGTACTTAGTTCTTACAGTATGTCTCAGCAGATTTAGGTGTTGCTGTAGCCCTTGTACCTTGGGTGACAGGAACATCAGGTCATCTGCACAGAGCAGAAATTAGACTTCTGTGTTGTTGAGGGTAAGGTCAGGAACTTCAGATTGTTCCAGTAACAGCGCTAAGTCATTGATGTAAATGGTGGGCAATGCTGGACACCAAACTGCAGCCCTGCCTCATCTCACACCTATGAGTGAAGAATTCTGTTCTTTTGTTGTCAAGCTGTACACTCTGCACTTTTTATCAACGTACATATATTGATTTGAATATGTAACTTATATGTAACCTGCACCACTTGAGAGAATTGTATGCTATAATGTCAAATAGAATCAAATGATTTTTTTCCCAAATCAGCGAAGTAAGCAAATATCTTTAGTTTTTTTTTTGGTGAGCATGTTACTTTATTGGGATGTGAAGGTTTTGAAAATAATCAGATGTTCATTGATCTGATAGAAAGCCAGTCTGATTTCTGCTCAAGAGACTGTGCTTAGGAAGGAAGGCCTGCATTTGGGCACTGAGAATACAGCAGGAAACCTTCCTCAGATTGCTGCTTACACAGATGCCTTGGTAATCTCACAGCCTCTCTCTCACTCTGTTTCAATATGTAAGTTTTTTAGGAAATGTAGGGTTTTCCATGCAAGTTGGATTCACTGTGTCACAACATGAGGACAATCTGACCGTCTTACGCAGGGAGTTTATCTGGGGCTCACTGGAGCTCCTTCCTTTAACAGAGTGCAGAATGTTCCGTACAGCTGTGGCCCGAGGAGGGTACGGGACTCTGACTGTGGAGCTGCAGGCCTCGTGTGTTCTCTCAGCTGACTGCTGCTGCCTGTCTCTCTAATGAGGAGGAGTCATGGCAGCCCACTTAACCTGCCCCCAGCATTCCACTCCGCGCTCGTCCTCCTCCACAGCACGAAATTTCTCTTTGACGAAAGCGCAATGCTGCGATGTACTGTCACTACACGGTCATCCTACCTCTGGGTGTTATTTGCCAAGGGGAGGAGTGTGTGTGGCCTGGGAGGTTCCCCCAAGATGCCCACAAAAGGATATGACCCCCTCAGAGAGAAAGGTCAAAAACATTTATAAAAGAAAGTTCATCAGAAATTTGCTGGAAATGCCTCGGGGAACATTATTACCGCCCTCTCATCTTGCGACAGCTCCACATCAGAAAGAGTGGCGTTCAGAAAGCTGACTCCATTGTAGCGCGTTCACTCAATCTTCTCGTAGTTAGTCCTCTCCAGTTTGCCCTATAGCAGCGAAAGTATTCAGTTTTTCACATCCTTCTGTAGCACATGAAGTTGGTAACAGCGCTTTACAATCCAGGCACAAAGGCGGCTGAGCTTTTGAATAACCATACATAATGTGTCCTTCAGCAGGCGTGACAGAGTTATAGATCCCACTCCAATCTTTCACTCAGAGCTGAGGCTCTGATAATTTATGGCCGCGATGAAAAAATGATCAATTGATTTTCTTTTCTCTTGGAAAGCAGCAGGTCGAATGTAGCTGGCCGGTACAGCAATAATATCACTGCAATTTTGCAAGAGCAGCAATAGACTTATTCCTGTGTAATTACAGGGACAAAATTCATGTCCCTTTGGAGAAAATCGATGGTGGAATTGCGTGCGCTGTTCTCTTCTTGTACCCAATTTTAACCCCTTGTTTTGAGCATAACAAGTTGTATTTTTGTGAAAAATGGAATTGTTAAAAGGAAAAGTATTTTGCATTGAACTTTTTTGCATGTTTAAAACTAGACACAGACTGCATTAGATTTCACCATAACATACACCCAAGATAATTTCTAACTTGGTATGTTAAAAGAGCGCTTAGCATTTTGTTTCTTGTTGTCTGCTACTGGAATTAGGGTTGGTATTCCATGTCGGCAGTGTGGCGTAGTGGTAATGAGGTGGGCTTGGAACAAAAAGGTTGCCGGTTTGATTCCCCACTCTTGGGCAAGGTACTTAACCCAAAATTGCCTCAGTAAATATCCAGCTGTATCAATGGATACTATGTAAAAATTGTAAGTTGCTGCTGCTGACAGCATTTGTTAAATCACAATCATGTAATGAGTATTCCATACTTTATATTTATATGTCATTAAATATGCTTGAGTTGGTTTAATATTTAGAAACATTCCTTTGTGGTAGCTATATCACCACACATCAGAAGAGTACTAAGAGATGGCTGAGAGAGAGGGTTTAGTTCAGGAGAGTGCTGAGAGGTGCCTTAGATTCAGAGTGCTGAGAGGTGTACTTAAGATATGGAGAGAACTGAGGGTGTGGCTTAGATGTGGAGCAAGCAATGTGGGTGTGGCTAAGTTCTGGAGACACATTAGGTGTGAGCGCGCCAGCAGACGTGTGAACACTCCTGGTTTCACGTTGCATCTGTGTACCGGAGGTGCTATGACCAGCCTGTCACAGGAATTCTTTGCCGGTAGTCTGCGTGTTTGTCCCTTTGACACATGACTCATCCCCTCTGTGCTGTCTGTGACAGACTGGAAGAGCAGACTGTGACATGTCCTTGGCCTCCCACTGTGCCAGATTGCGTGTGATATAGAATACTGTGCTGTGAGTGTCTCCACATTGGACTCATCAATGCTCTCACAGGCAAGGAATGATCTAAGGAGGAAGCAAGGAGCGTCTAGCAGCATTGTGAAAATCTGTCTCACCCACCCGCGGCATATTAGACTTTACCTAAAAAAGCAATACCAAGGAGTCTCATGTCTACTTTTGCAGACGTCTGTTGTAAATCTCAAGTATCAAAGGCTGTGCATTTCCTGTATCTGAGCTCGGCAGGCCTCTTGCATTGTAGGGACACAGTAAATCAAGGGGTCCTTGCTTTTTTTATGTGGTTTTTCATATGTGCAGTGGATTGGCTCCAGCTGTGTGTCCTTTCTGGAGAGATTCTCACAGGCCTCTTTCTCTCTTTGCTGCCCCCCTCAGGTACCGTGTGGTGGTGCCCTACCCCCCTCAGAGCGAGGCTGAGATTGAGCTCAAGGAGGGCGACATCGTCTTTGTGCACAAGAAGCGGGAGGACGGTTGGTACAAGGGCACCCTGCAGCGCACTGGCCGTACTGGCTTGTTCCCGGGCAGCTTCGTGGAGAGCTTCTGATAGGACCCGAGAGGGGCCTTCAGGCAAGCACAGGACAGCCCCGCGTGGGGGTCTTCTCCACATGCTCCTCATGGGCGCTCACCCGGACATCACACGGAGGGGAAAGAGCCGAACATCCTTAAAAGTACCATCAGAAGGGGTACTGGATGGGGGCGCCCACAGGACACCTGTGTTGCCATTCGTGAGAGCCCTGTCCGTCTTCGCCTGGAAAACGATGAAACAACAAGGAGCACAAAAAAGACGAGCAGAGGGAAAACCCTTTTAAATTCACTGCCATTATTATCAGTTGTGTTTTTCTTCCTCAGATAGGAAAGCACAGAGAACACTATCACCTCGGTCGCGGTCAGGTCCACCATCAGTGAGAGATGCAGGCATGCCGTCTCAGGCTGGAGCAGAGGTAGAGAGCAGGAAGGAGAGAGAGAGAGCAGAAATGAGTGCTCACACTGCAGTCTGGCCCCAGCAGTGCCTTCCATCCTGGACCCCGCGGTACCAGAACCAGCCCTGACCTGTGGCCTCTGCTCCAGCGTGGGACAGCTCCGGCTTGTGCAAATGTAAAGTGATGCTTTTCTTCTCCTGTGTTTCTACTGTACGTTATTGTGAAGCAGCAGCAGTGAGCTCTGTGGTTGCCCCTGCATGGGTCCCTGAAGGAGCATCAGGCACAAAGAGCAGACCGGGTTACAGTGTCCCAGCCTGTCTCACGGCTGAGATGGAAACGATTTAATGACCCGCTTTACAGCAGTCTACACTTAAACCTCAGCCCTGCAAGGCACTGTAGGTAGGTTACCGAAAAATGATGAAGGTCAGATTGATTCCTATCAGTGCATCCCTTTGGTTTGGCAGTACTTATTTCCCACACAAACAGATCAACAGTTTCCTGCTTAACCATCTCCAAATTCTTGGAAAACAACTTTTCAGCTTAGGGTTCATATAAGTGGCCCAGTCTGACTCATTTGAAAGAAAGTCATACATTTGCTCAGTTTCCCTCTTTGCCTGTGTATAAACATGCAGAGTGGGCAAGAAAAATCATGTTCCGAGTTAACGTCCACGTTTTAAAGTGCCCAGTCAGCTTGGGCTCACAAACGCAAGGTGATGTACCACCCTTATATATCCATATAATATAAAAGTACAATTGCCTCACTCTTTTAATCTTGAAATGACATTATATACAAACCTTTTACTGAGAACACTGAGAGAGTACAGCATACTCTACATGATAGTGTATGCTCTTGTTCTTATGGGGTGGATTGAGCAACTGTATGGAGTTTTTCTAGCAACGTGTGTCTGACAACAACCTCATTTCCTCATTTTCCAAGCACATTTAAATGAGCTCTTTTGTCTTGGTTAACTGTCACTGTCTTTCACTTTGTTTCCAAAAAAAATCTACAATGTTCACACGATTCCAGAAACACCATATGTTTCAAAACAAAGCTGTTGTGCGAATGCACCCTTGGAAAGAGGAAAACTCATTTAAAAGCACCAGTCATATTACTGTAGCCTACAGGACCAGAGCAGGTCAAGCAAACCGCGGCTGATTAGATTGGGTGGAGTACATAAGCACATCTTCATTGTATGAAGAACATCTAGTTGAGTGGACAGCGTTTCCCCTGGGAGCAGTGTTCGGCACACGCCACCACTCACAGCCTTTAGTCTTTATCAGATCACACTGCAAAGCACAATCTCTCTCCCGCAGTTATTAAAGACCTTATTCATGTGGCCCTCTCCCCTCTGCCAAACCCAGATGCTGAGAATAACGGTTCCTTCTTGTCTTCATTGGATAAAAATACAGTTTTAAAAATAGGTTTTTGAAAAGAATAAAAAGATAGAGGGCAGTGGTTTCTGCTGAAGTTTGGATTTGTGCAGCAGCACTTGGTGTTTATCTAGTGTCTTAAATTGCACCGGGGATCTTCTCTGATTAATACCTTACAGTTGTCATTCAGTGTTTATGTCTAATTGGAAGGTGAATTTTATGATGTTTCGTGGAAAAGGTATACTATTCAGCAAAAGTGTTTAGCTGGGCATGTCAAAGTCACACCAAGTTAAATGTCCCTTTGTAAGTCCAGTTCATAATAGCTCGGTGTTTCTGACTTAACCCTTTTTTAAAAAAGTTTATTCTCATGGAACAATCCTTGGTGTTTTTAAGTATTTTTACAGTACTTGCAGGGTATTTATTGTATAAATGAATTTAATGTACAGTGCTGTCTTACGGACACTGTGAAAGAGTCAGGCATTTGGACACATTCTGTTCTTCCTCCTTAATGCTTGCCATAAAATCTAATTTTAAGGAGTCCCATTATAAAAGAGCCAGAGGGTTCTCTTGCACCTGTTTGGGCCTGGTTCTGACAGTCCCTTTGGGAAGAAAAGCTCCTCATTAAAGGCCTTCTCATATGAAGGTGTGAAGAATAGGGATCTGCTTTTGTGTTCACTGTGGAAGCAGCTGGTGTGGAAAGCACATAATGAGTTTTCCAGGCAAACAGCCACATCCACGCACAGAGGGGCCGGGAGAGGTGTTTAAAGAGCTCTTTCTGTGCTGCTAATCCCAGCCCGCCGAGCTGTCGGCAGGCTGGCGGCTCCTCTCCTACAGTGACATAGCGTTGCCCCCATTCAGTGGAGGGCGCACATGAACCCATGACCCTGTGTCTACTTGGTGTTCTGTCCTTGAGTGCAACATATCGGTCAGGGTCACAGCAGGGAAGCACAAACTCAGAGCACATTCACAACATAATATATGATCAATAAAATGAAATAGAACCATCTCTTTTATAGACTGAAAAATCAAACCTTAAATGAGATGCCTGTCCAATATCCAATCATGCTGGCAATCTCATTTAGACTGGTGTGGAAATACTCTGTATGTATCATACGGAGTTGGGGGATTGACTGCCAATATGGCTCATTTGGTAGATGAAAAGTGGTGAGATTAGTCTGCCTTTAGCCGGGCGAATAATGGACACGTGGGAGGGTTTCCTTTGGCCCATAGCATCTCTCACTCTGGGGGGGGGGGACTAAACAGTGCTACAGCGTCTGATAACCTTGTCCTGGGATACCGTCCCTGGCTATCTGAGCGGGACTCATTTCCCAGCCTCCCCGATAACCGCTCCTCATTAGTCTTATCAATGGAGATGGAGCTGAGCCTCTCGCACCCCAGAGCCCTGTGGGTCCCAGCACAGGAGGAGGGTGCAGGTGCTGAAAGGCGAGGGCGGATTTATGGCTCCTGATGAAAGGATCGCAGGGCTCCACCCTCCCTGCTTTACGTCCTACATCACCGCTCTCATGTGTCTGGGCCGCACCCCTCTCGTTGGTGGGAAGCGGCAATCTCCTGGACTCAAGTCCGGGTTTCTTCTCTCAGCATGGAACAAACACAGCAAGAACATCAAAGGCCGTATGTTAGATTAACCAGTTCTATGGACTAAAATGTTCCTTTTGACTATGGCCATTAAGAGTCTTCACTTTCCATGTAGACAAAGCGATAGGACACACTTCAAGGCCTAGGATTGGGGTTTCTGCTCATGGTTGTAAAGCACAAGTTTGTATCTCCCTATAGGAGGCGCTGTGTCCTCACATTGACCCAGGCAGGGGGACAGAGCACTGCAGTTGCTGGCCATCTTGGTATTGTTGTTCTCCAGCATTTCCATGGGTCTGTGCCCGCGTTGAGATTGTCCCACACTTGTGATGAGCTTGTGTGTGTGGATCACTGAGAAGAACTTTAAAAAGGCGTTTGTTTAATAAATTCATGCTTGATTATTAAGAAAGATTTTTACATTATTGCAAAAAAAAGGAAAATATATATTGTGGCAACATTTTGGCAAGAGACTAAGGATGCCTAAGTCCAGACATGGGAGAATGTACTCTCAGCGCTGGTTTTGTGGCATTCCACCTCGTGTTCATTTACACACCGTCTTGTATTAATAACCCGTGGTTTGGTTGTTTTATTTTTTGTCAAGTGCATTTTAGAAATAAATGCCTTTGTTTTAAGGTGAAGTGATGTGTCTTTTTTCCCCACATTCATGGCTCTGTCCTTTGAATTGTGTCAAGGTGCATGGCCTCATGGTCTGCATGGCCTCAAAGCAGGGGATTCCATCACATCAAAGAAAACAAAACGGCTTAAGAGTGAAGCCAGGCACTCAACCGATGGGGTTTGTCCTTGTATTCTGGCCCACCTTGACTCTGTTGTAAGACACTACACAGCAGCAACCAGCAGGATCATCCTTTCACCGGGAGCACAAAGCAGCTCTGAGTCACATCTCACTCTGAACAATATCTGGCTTTCATCACACAGTGGCACTAATGGCATCAGTCAAATGTCTTCTTGAACAGTGCTCATAAGCATCAAACGCCCGTGAAGGTTGGCACAACTCCATTACTGCAATTAATCAAGCGTACTGCATTATATGGTGTATGGTACTGTTTATTTATATCACCAAATGTCAGTTTCAAGACAGTTTTAAAGTGTAATATACCAATGTGGAACCAATGTTCCATTGCTGACATGATCATCCACTGTGCCTATTTGTGGGCATTGCTGCTGGCTTTGTCAGTGTCAGTGACATTCACACCTCAGCAAGCCACAATCCTGTCTTGCAACCAAAATTATGTACATATCCCTCACATTAATATGTATTTGAATATAAAATGACACCTATTTCTCAGTGACACTTCATCTAAATAACTCAGTGCTGTATTGTTGTTGTGGCAGGGGGCAGGGGTTGAAAATGTAGTGATTTATGATGTGTTTCATAGTGGAGGGTAGCTTTGATCAAACCTGTACGCACGGAGGAAGGCATGGGATGAGCTGGCCTCTCCCCCTTCCTCTTTTTTTTTCTTTCTTTCCCCCTCCCTCCCTTCCCTGTCTTCCTCCATCTGTGTCGGGTCCTCATGAGCAGCACCACATCCCCGTGTCCAAGTGGACCGGGTGTGTAATTGGAAATTTCAAATCTTCTGCCACAGACCTAAATGACAAACCAATTTCCTCGCCACGCATTGCTGGGGAAGAATCACTCGAGAAGGCTGTCAGCTACGGACAATCTAAATGCAAATGCAGGTGATTATTTCTGGGGCCCTGACAGCCAATGAGGTTATTGGGTTTGGAATGCGGGGTCATGAAACTTGCCGCTCTGTTTTTGTAAATCGCCACACTGTTCCGTGGGACACAACTACTCTCTCGGGCCCTGTGAATACAGTGTAAGTTCGGGGCACCTCCCTTTCTGCTGTTGGAAAAAGAACCAGATCACACCACCGTGGTGACAGTTTGTGCACAGATTTCAAATGACGATATTTCACAGTTGCACAGTTTTGAATGGTTTCCAGCTGCATTCAGGAAATGTGCGTCTTCTCTGAGTTTTTCACCCTCGGGTGTGTAGAAGCAGTGAATGTCACCCCGGCTGTGATCTATCCGCCTGATGTTGGGGAAATGTTTGGTCTCGCTTGGAAGTGGCTCACCTCAGACTCATAAATAAGTTAGAGTCGGCAGCGGTGGATATTGATTGAGATTTCTGTGCATCGCTTGGACACTGTTCAAGTCTCTCCGGCTGTTCTCGATACCTTTGAAAAGCAAGCTGTTGGATCAAGGGCAAAGCATTTCAGGGGGAAGCAACAGCAGAGGAAAAAAAGAACATTCTAGTTCTGGAGTACAGAAAAGCACTCAGATTTGTAAACCAAAATTTCAAGCACAATCGTAACATTTGTGAAGTAGTATGAGTTGATGAGTTATTCATTTTGAAGTAACTGTACACAGATGTGATTTAAAAAATAGATATGCTTCTGCAAGATATCTGCAATGTGATATATCCAGTTTCACTTGGAATTGTAATGCAGGATTATTCTTTCGTTCTGTTGAAAGCATGATATGGACATCATAATTTTCACATTACTCATATTCCCAAAATTTCTTTTCTCGGTTTTCTTAGCTAGACAATTTACAATGTTTATGATTTTTATCACTCAAGAAACTTGCAACCGCCTCACCTGGGACGAAATCCAGTAGTCCTCAGGTGCAGAGACACCACTGCTCACTGTTATCCCAGCATGTGATTGTCTCCCATTACCTCTATCAGCAAATGCAAAGCAGGATAATGAGGCTGGTCACTTATAAACCACAACCTCCAGCCTGGATGACAGGATGACAGGTATGGTTTTCAGGTATGAACTCATACAGCAAATGAATTATTGAGACAATTTTGGTAATAAGCCGGAAAGAATCCCTGCCTTTTCCCAGCTCATACTACGGAGAATCTGACAATATGTCTGTCTGTGAATACTGGTGAAAGGTTTTGTGTTCCCAGAATAGTGGAATTACAGAGGCGGTGAGTGGAAGTAACCAATGCTATGGTTCATTCCACCCTTGTTTTTTATGTGATGGTTTTTAGTGGTCTCATCAGTGTTCATCCCTGTGCAATGTCACTCTGACTTTTGAGTGATGGAGATGACAGTGTAAGAACAGTTGTAACATGGTATGTTATGTATACAATTTCAAAAATACCTTTCTAAAACAGCAGAGAAAATCCTTCACAAGCTAAGGTTTTAAGATCCAGACATTACTGTGCCTCAATGTAAACTGACAACCGTGAACAAACATGTGGATTTATACCTTCGTCAAGCTTATTTGATGCAGTAATGAAAATGCACCGATTTGGGAAAAGGGTGAAAAACTGTCAAAACACTGAGCGCTTAAAACAATTATCTTTGTCTGGATGGCAGTGGGAAGCGCTCTGATCTTTCCTGCCTGACTTCAAAGGAGAGCAAGCTCATTGATTCTGCTGCAGGAAAGAGGGGGGAATCATACACACTGAAATGCTCAAACATCTCAATTGCCTTAAATCATGTTACAGCAAATCTACTGAGAAAGCCGGTTTTACAGTGCCGGATTTAAATGCAGGGACAGCTGCCACACAGGTGATACCATCTTGCCTCGGTGCGCTGATTTAGTTTGCTGTCCTAATTCCTTTTTCTGTTGAATAAATACATTTAGAACAACGGTGTCGGATGCATGATAAGCACATTTTTTCAGGAGTGAAAACAAAATGGAGGTAATGCTGAATGTAAAAATGATAAATTAACATAAATGAACATACATTTTTATTTTCCAACATGGTACAAACTTAAAAGCTCCTGACAGTGGTTTTATGATCTTATATACAGTATATAAAATGAAATTTTAACTTCCAACTGCATTTGTTAAGAAAAGAGCATTGTAAGTTACCTGTTAAATTACTTCAAACAATAACAGCAATCATAAAATGTGAAAGATTATTAGTGAGCAATTGGAGTGGGGTCTTTCTCCTTATTGGCTCAATCATTCCTTCTCTGACCTGTTGCCCTGGTAACCACTGCTTCAAATAGCTTCTATTGGACTGCAAATCCATGTTTCCCTGTCAGAACCATGTGAAACTTTTGTGGAATTTGACAAAGACAAAGAGCTGTTAAAATGTGTTGAAAACTCCTGTGACATTTTTCCCCTTGTTTATATGGTAGCTTTCAACAGGCTCTCACTCATTGTACAGGTCAGCTCTTCATCAGAGAGACCTGGCAGATAAACACTGTTTATTCGATCATGTGAACATGATTGAGCATTGAGGCACTAATACTGCCAATGATAAAAATACCTTCATTAACTTGGTTGTTAGTTATTGGTGTCCTAATTAAAAATCACACCATTAATGTGTTTTGCCAGAGAGCCTGCATCAGATTAATGAATGAATTGAATGGATGACTTCACAAGAACACCTTTTTAACTAACATTTTATTTCATTGATTCTGCCACAGATCAAAACTGTTAAGGAAAGAACGGTGCCGACAGGATCCCATGTTCTACAGTGGCCATGTCCAAGACCCTTGGTTAGTATGCGATGAGATATAGTACATCAAGGGAAAAGTTGGGGTAAGTCTGCTTTGCTTAGGCTGGTGGGTCACCTGCTCTACCAAACAAGGTGTTCTAAATGTTCAGCTGTCAGATCAGAGAGCCCAATTTGTAAGAGTTATGGACTCTATTTCTTCTCCATTAAAAATTGATGCAGAGGGTAATTTTGTTTCTGTGCACTCGGAAGTCTCTGCTCTTCCTCACATTCATTCCTCAGGTAGAAACCAATTTGATGGTAATGCTCTCCACCTTCAGAATGACATATGAACAGAGAATTCAAACGATGAAGGCAAGGATTGTAGATCTTAATAAAAATTGTTCTATGGTGAGCAGGGATGAAATAGCATTGCTGTCGAGCAAGACAAATGCATGTGGGTCTTTTTGTGAGGAAGATTTTTAACACAAACCTGTAGGATTAGCTCCCCCTAGTGTTTTGTTATGTAATTTTTGGAACCTGCTTTAGTCTGTCACTGCTATCATATACCAAACTGGTTCTCCATTTCTGTCATTACTTATTAACATGTGAATTCATTTTTCATTTATTTCTCAAGGCTAAGAATTCTGGTTTTCTTGTCATGACAATGTGGTAGCAACCTGGTTGCTGCGTCCTTTTCTAAAATAATATGCTCGTTGCAGGAAAGTCTTTCATTTTCTCCTTAGATGTTGAAAGAGAATGCTGTTTTCTCTAATCCATCTTACATTAACAGATACATTAGATACAAGTTCATTTTAACATGCAGTAAAGGTAATATGTAGCATTCAGAAGGCTGCAGAATGAGCAGATTGACAAGTCCTGCCCATCAACTCTATGCTCTAGAATATTTTTACACGTTTCAGTGTTTTAGCATAAAACGAAATAGCAAAATCAAGTTATAAACTGTTTTCTAATGTTACCTGTACATTGTATGCAAACAGACAAACAATCAGTCATTTTGCATGTTGACAGGACATTCAGGTGACACAAGTGATGTTTTTTGAAACAGTGAATAGGGAACATTACAGTTCCCCGAGGAGCCCTTAAACATGTTGATGGATTAACATCCCATCCTGCAGCTACTGCATAATGATTCTTGTTTGAAGAATCACTTCACCCAACTTGTAATGCCACACTTCACTTCCATCACAAGGTGAGGTTGAAAGACATTCGAAGATCAATAAATAATATTGATGTATGTCTGAGGTGAATCTAGGTGTTTATGTATGCAGTGCATCAGAGGGGAAAGTGCATGCCCCGCTTCTTGTCAAGAGGATAATATTTTCAAACATCCGATCAGCACCGACATTAGGGAGACAGGACTAGGTTTTCCATGTTAGTAATGACCCTTACACATTCTAGACATGTGGAACTGGTCTATAGAATCTGAACTTTGTTCAGGTATATTCCACACTGCTGCCCCCTGCACTCCCAGCTCTATACCACCTGCAAATTAAACATGGGTGACACAGTGAATGATAAAAATTAAAAAGACACAAAAACTTCAAATACAGAATGATATTCCTTTAGAACATTTGATGAATACACACAAATATCTTACCATTAATCCATGTACTTTCCCATTTTCTGTAACTACAGCCAAACACACATCCTGTTTCATCTCATGAGTTAATCATTCTCTGCACTTCCATCAAGACAGTAAAAAGATCCTTCATATGCAGGAGAAACAAGGAAAGACACATTAGTCATTTCTTGAGAAATGCAAAAGTTTATTTTTAGTAATAAAAACACCCATATCCATCATTAACATTGCTTACTTAAATACATGACTTTCTATAAGAACAAAAACAAGTAGAGTGTGGTGACTCTTTGGTGAATTATTGGAGTCTGCACAAAAGCAATCAGAGACAGAGACGGACTTGTGGCCAACAGTGGTGTGAATTTGATCATCTGTTACCACCACACGATACACTCAACAGAAACAATGCACATCTTATAATAGTGTCTCTCCCTTTTAGTTTAAGCTGCCCTGTAAATGCCCTTAAATTCAGATGCAGTATGGCACACACATGCTTCAAAGCATGTGAGGAGAAATTTAAATGAGGTTCTGTGTCAAAAATGTGCATAGTTCATAAAATAAACAGCATTTTTAATTACAGTTCTTGATAGAGTTGTTAAACACTGGCACGAGACTAGATGTTTATTGTATGATTATTGAACTTGAAAATTAAAGAGAAAGATGTGCTCATGAAAAACAACAGGAATGGGTGAAAGCAGGGGAGCTCAAGTTTAATCTGCTGTGATGATGTGCTTAGGTTCCCTCAAGTTAAGTTGTATGTAACTGAGCACCAGAGTCTGCATGTCTAGTAAGGCAGCTCAGTTCATACTGATGCTAAATACAAACGCCTTTATTTAAACACTGATAATGTGGTGTTCCCTCGTGAAAAAATAACACTGCCTAAGTCTTAAAGCAAACAGTTCCATGAAATGTTCCAAGGAAATGTCCAAAAACATGCTAAACTACACTAATAGCTATAAATGTCTGCATGGACATCCAACACCTTGGATTCATGTCTGAAACATACAGGCTTTGTACAGTTGGTTTCTTGTCTCAGACAGACACATTGACCAACAATGTGAGAGCAGATGTATTATTTGAAAGGATACATTGTCATTTTACTCTTTGAATGTCTTTCTCAAACAGCGGAGTGCATTACAAACTGGGAAAGAGATGATAGCCATTTCAACAACTTTCATGTCAACAGTAACAAGTTTCTAAAAGCATGAATTTATGCCGCTTTACAAAGTAGATTTAAATTTTGTTTGACTCTCACTCTCTTTAAAAATTAAAGTTGTCTTATTGATTTTAGTACATCAGCAATTTGGGAAAATCCAAACATAAACTTATCTAAATTTATACTCAACCTAATAAAAACAGCTGTAATTCAACTAAAAATATATTCTGATATATACGCCTCTCATAAAAGTGACGAATTCAAAACAGATACACACAGATGTGGGGCTTGTTCATCACATGGTTCCATTTCTGAAAACCTGTTTCAGTAGGTGTTGTGCACTATCTGAAGTGATTGTTTTTAGTGCTCCAAGATAAATCTGCTTCCATATTATAATGAACTCAGAGCTAGTGACAGAAGTAATTCACACAAAAAAGAGTAACATGAAAATACTGGCACTGGAGGAGTGAAGAAAATAAATAAAAAAGCCAAAAAAAGATTATATCCACTGCATGACAACAAAAACTACATGTAGACAGCACTAGCACTATAGACACACTTCTGTTCTTTTGTGCTGGAAGTCGCTCTGGGTAAAAGCCTCTGCTAAATTAATGTAATGTAATATTTAAATAACACTGAGGGAGGAAGCATAAAAGGATGCTGGTGTGTATGTCATCTATTACAGGGTTAGCGCTCATTGTGTCCATCCCATTTCTTCACATGAACCCGGAGCTAAAAGAGAACAGAAAACATAGGTCTTACAGTGTTCAAAAGATATTAGACCACTCCTCACGTCCATCACAACCTCTGTGGTTTCAGGGTTCCATGAACTATTCTTTTCTCAGAAGACTTTGAATAACTAACACTCACTTATGTTTTCTGTTTAAAGACAATGTGAAGCTGTTGCTTCCCCCCCTTCTAAATGCAGATGACTTTAAACCAGCAGTTTTTAATTCTTGAAGTTGTGGTCCAGAGGGTGTTATTAGGGGATTCTGGTCAGGTCTCAGTTCATTATTCCTTTACCCAAGTTAATAACTGGGAGTGAAATCAGTGCTCTTAGTACAGCTGTGAATGGAGCAGCTGACTAAATGGTGCCTAGCCTACCTTTGAGGAATAAATTATACCACAGGCAGGGTAATTAACAACTGCCACTTCTTATAATGAGCTAAACACTCATGATCGTTCTAGATAAGATCTGCAAACCACCTTCATAGGTATCTCAATCATTAGCTGGCTTGAATGTGTCTCTCTTACAAAATGAATGTCCTCATATGAGGCCTGGCATGAAAAAATCAGATCAGTACTGCCATGCTCCATACTCCAGAAAGAGTCAGAATCGCACTCATGTAGCTGTGAAACGTCTCCTTTTAGAGCTCTCCACTACCACTGTCTTACATATATTCTACATACCCTAAACTACTGCAAAAAGAAGAATAGTCACTGGTGTGGCTTTCCTTTTAGCATGTGTAAAATCTCCTTTAAGGTTTACAGGTGCTTAATCAGCTCTTTCACATATAATGTATTTGACTGCAGCTGAATTTGTACTTTATTATCATAACCATTATGCCAACCGACTGTGTGATGCAGCTGAATATCTTCGCTGATTTCAGATGTCTTGGTCATGGTTTTTGGAGCAACTTTTAGCTCAAACTTTTAGCAAGATTTATGATTAATTATTAACTGAAGCAATACTGTATTTACATATTATGTGTTGGAAAAAATGCATAGTCAGAAATATTTGATATATTCATATTATACAGTACCTTCTATATTTTTTCATATCCTTGTCTATTAACAAATGTACATGTTTATCTTTTTACTGCTTTTTCATGTTAATCTGTGCATTTATATAATTTATCCTGTACCCTGTGCCATATTATTGCAAATGATTATGGTGTTCTCTCATGAGAATGATGGTAAACAGTGGTAATCAGTGATTTAAAAGCAAGTGTTAGACTGAAGCAGCATTCAGGCACTCACTTCTTGCGATCTTTATCCTTTTTGATGTTGGCATTAGTGTTAAAAGACTGAGCCTGGAGGAGCTCGGTGGCAGCCTTCTTCTTGTTAAATGTGTTTATCTCATCTTCCAGAATCTTCCTCTTCTCATCCAGTTTGCTCTTCTCCTCTTGGTGCAGCCTTTTCAGCTGTTCAAACTTGGCCTGCAACTGGGTACCAGAGCAAGGTGTCACTGCACTTCCACTACTGACCACAAGGTAGCAGCAGACACTCTTGGAAAAAAAATCAAACATACACCACCTCCTATCAAACGGTGCACACATCACTAACATTGTATTAAAACTTAAGTTTGTGACCTGTAAACGGACAGCTGCATCCCTTGGAATAATACAGTCCAGCAGTGTCCAAGAGTAATCTACCTCTCTTTCAGCGTCCTTCAACTCCGTCTCCTTCTCCTTCACCCTCTGGACAAACATCTGCCTCATCTCCTCCTCCCTCTTCTGCAGCTCCCCCAGGAACTCCTGCCGCTTCGCCTCGTAGGTCTGCTGCAGGCTGGGGACACACACCAGTCCTGACTCACTGCTAACCACTGAGAGGCACAACTCACCGATTAACAACGCCAGGCACAAAGCCACTGACCTGGGCTTAAAATGGAAGCATGAGACAACACACACCCATACACAACACTCACGCACAGACACACACACCCGAACACCACCCAAAGGGTTGGATTTCATGCCTGCTGTGAAGGCTGAAGCTATGGGCTGTTTCAGAAGTGATTCAGCGGGATAGGGTGTAAATTCTGGAAGGACTCATCACCACGGCGGGGTGCCACGTTTGATCTGTGATGAGAGCCACATTAGGCACAGGGCTCAGGGCCCACTGAAAACATGCCCACTTGTGGGTGTTGCCTCAGAGGTTCAAGGTTACTGCCTGTTTAAGATAATCTGCTGTTTGGAGAAGTTTGCCATGTGGAAAGACTCAGGACATTCCAAGTCAGTCACAAGCTACAGTGAGTCACACCTTCGGCCAGCACGCTTACAACACCATGATAACACCTTTCACTGATTGAGCAAGGTTAAACACACCAGCGGAGACAGGTTACTGTGCCCCAGTTTAACCAGCATGACAGAAAACACCCTTTCAATGGAATTATGGGATATGAATTGACACTGCTTTCATGTTTCTTAATTGCTTTCATAAAAACATTACACCATCAGCTATTCCATCCTGAAACCCATGCCATACATTGTGTTCCTTTTGGGAACGTCTCTGGCAATCCATATGGGAACTACCTGTGTAATTCAACCACAATTTCTTAAATGTACATGTTGTTTCTCAACCTTAAAACAGTAGTAATCCACTCTAGAGCAATTTTATTTTTTAATAAGGTATAAAACACAGTTATGTAAAATTCTTTTGTGACCATTCAGTGGTAATAGAAGTTTAATGCTTACTCCAGAATGAATTTCATATTCAAATGGAATTTTATAATTTTAACGTGAAAGCTCATTGGTCTAAGACAGCCACCTCCATATTCTTAGACAGACCATATTAATCTTGTAAAAAATACTGATTTGTTACAGAGTCAGATCTAAGGGACAGATTCACTCCTCACTCCCTAGAGTAGAGAAATGTCATGGGCTGATGCTTCACAAGTAGAAGCATAGAAACCAATGTGAAGTACCATTGGGAGAGAGAGACAATTTACTTCACTTCATTTGCATGCCAAACAAAGTGTAAGGTCAGCATGCAATCAGTTATTGTGAGATTGCGTGTCTCGCCTTCTCTTGCATCTAAGGACAGGGGCAAGGACAAAAACCCTGCTGCATGGAAAGCCACTGCATTGGATGAGAAAAAGTGCAATATTATTTTTAATCAAGCGAGGAACCTGGGGGGTTTTCCTCTGGGAATGTTACCCGGAGGCTACTAGAGGTTATTTAACAAAGAAATCCCACTCAATAGTTTAACATGGCCTGAGGCAAAGGCTCCGAGAAGTGGAATATTGAGTGGTAATCTCTGCACTGGGGTTTTCTTTTAAGGCTTAAAGGTTGGGTTCTGGGGGGGCTTTATGGAGTTGTTTTGAAAAGCTAGCAAACATCTCAAGAATGCCTGGCCATACGGGGTTAAGTAAACAGTTCACATGGCTCTGGGTCTGTACTGGTGGTGAGGTTTAAATCAGCCAGGACCAGTGAAAGTGAATTACGTAAAAGCCTTTGTGGCCTTCTTCACATGTTATGTAAGAGAGGGAAAGCTTTCGAGAGCCAATTTGTTTCATTCTAACCATTCAGGCCCCAAATTAAATATTCAACAGCTTTTGTGGGAACTGTTATGTTTTATAAGCCAGTTTACTTTCATCCCTGAGCGGAACTTAAAATTGTTTTATGGCGTTGTGATATAGAGTACACATGCTACTTATCACAAACAAACTGAACTAAAAAAAGTGTCCTGTACAACACAGAAAAAACAACCTGTTCTGCAGATGACGATTGGAAACAATGTCCTAGAAACCACACCAACCAGCGCAAGACATATCAACCAATTTTCATTTTTTATCTTATCTCTAATTTTTCCATTATTTATATGACCAATAACCCTAACTAACTGAACACTAAGCAATCCAATGCCCAACATGGGTTGCTGCCAAGGCAAAGCAAAGACTTCCTGTCCATTCATATTCATATATGTAGATACAAAGTACTGTGTCACAGGTCTGCAGTCACTCACAGTGATTCCCATATAATCCATGGCAGTTGGCCAAACACAATCTTTACAGATTTCTCCCCTAATCAAATTCAAGACTTTAACTTCAAGGAAAATACTTGGATATCAGTTTTGAAATTGGTGATTATTTCCTATAATCAACATAGGAAAGCCTAATCTTTCACTTCCTTCTTGGTGGCTGGGCTTTGCAATTCAAGCAGAAAAGGCATCAAAGAGAAACTTTACGCAGCATCAACATACAAGTCAAATGAAAACTTAAAACCTGAAAAACAAAGTGGAACTTCTAATTTTACAGTCTTTGAAGACTGTAACCATAAGCCACGCAATATAAGCAGAAAAAATTACATGAACTACCTACTGTGTTTTAGTTGCATGGTTGTCTCATTAATGTTACTGTGTGTGAAGAAGAAGAGTGTTTACAAGGCAAGCCAACTGTAATACTGATATTCGCACGGCTACCCAACACTAAAGCTAATGCGTGAAGGGAAATTTTTTTTTACGTAGCTACCCATCTCCAATACTGCTCTTTGTAGAGTGGATGAGTTTTACACACCCACCCTACAGTGCGCATGTGGTAGTAGCGTTATGTTGGTTTACAGTACCTCACTGGCTTGCTCTCAGGGTCCGTGTCCTTGAAGCCCATCTCCTCCAGCTTGCAGCGGCGGTACAGCTCGTAGTGACGGGTGTGTGTCTGCTCACGCAGGTCCTCCATGTTCACGCAGATCAGCATCTCTCTCAGCTTCACGAAGTCGCAGTGATTCTCGTTCTCCACTGGCAATGACACCATAACCCGATTTACACATCCAACAGCCTCTCCCTCAGCTTCACAAAGTCAAAATGATCCTCATACCCTTGTGTGGTTTTATTTCCAAGCAATAGCTAAATGCATTGTGCACTTTCTTCACTGTAAAGGTACCTTAGGTAGGAAGGTACTAAAGTTGAAAGGTTATAGGTTGAATAAGGTTGACTAAGTAAGGTTAGGGAGTGATTATGTAACACAGTAAGTAATAGGGTAGAAGGTCGAGAGAGTAACTAAGGAAATGAATGAGACAATAAGACAGTCGTATACAAAAAGTCCTACCTTGGACCACACCCCAAGGATACTGTCGCGCTTTTACCATTTTATTACCAATCTTTACTTCCTCTGTGCTGCCCACCACGGCGAAGGGGAGGTGGCCCTGGAAAGAACAAAGGACTCATGAAGGTGGGCCAAAGCTCTCAGCTGCTAGACAGGGAAAGCCAGTCATCTTTGCCTAGCATCATATTTCAGCTCTTCTACAGCAAAATGACTAATGAATAATTCTGCCAAAAATAGGACAGATCCTTTCGTCTTTTTAAAAAGGGAGAGTTAAACACGCATGACTCAAAGACAAACTAAGCCTACAGTGATTTTATTGTACTCCTGAAGGTACACCAATGAGATAAGGCTAATGCAGATCTGTGTAAAGGCAAATAGACTAGGGTAACACAGAAGGCTTCTCTCTGTAGTAAGAGGTGGTCTTCTGCAGTTCTCAGGACTCACGTTCATGGCGGTGTTGATTGTGGCGACCGTTTCATCGTCGAGGGGAAACTGATAGATCTGGACACCGTTGCTGACCAGCTCACTCATGATTTTGATCTTAAACTTATGAAGCTCGCTCTTCGAGATTGTGTCTGCCTTGGCAATGACTGGAATAATGTTGACCTTTAAAAAACAAAGGATAGGACAGATCCACCTTATACAGCAGAACAGTGATGTGCTTTATAAAAGTTTGATGCATCAGTTCAACTTCAGTTCATAAATAACCAGACAGCTACTGTCATGACTGTGTAAACCCACCTCCTTCAAACCTTAAAATGTTTTTATACATTTTCTGTCTGTTTCACTGACATCATTACTCTGAACCACAGCACCTCCATCAGCCTACTTAGAATTTCCACTAAATCTTGGATCATGCAACTGCTTCTCCAACTAACACAACAGAACACAAAAAAATCTTCTTTGCTGCACAGTTTATACACAGGAAGTGTGTGAGAACAAACACATACTGATTGCTCTTTCCACAAAAAGGGAAAAAAAGCCTCTTTCTCTGTGGGTCCTATTGGATAATCGCATCACATACATCAGGGAGTCAGGGAGGTACAGTAGTTAAGGCACTGAGATTGAAACCAGATGACAGGGTTACTGTAACTAACTGCTTAGGTAACAGCTGGAGGATGTCAAAGCTTAAAGATGGTTAAGACATACAGTCACAGCTCCTGGGTCATGTGGTAACAGCATTGTATATCTTTTTTGTCTCATTTGTCTTGAGTTCATTTCTAGAGAGATTCCCTGAAGGAAACTCTCACACTGACAACCAAGCTCCTCTGGCCAGCAAAACCACACAACGGCTTGACCACAGGAAATCAAATGGCTCCAGCTTTTATTTTAGGGCCATAAAGCCCATGGTTTCAGCTACTCTGAGGTAGACCAATGAGTTGAGCAAGCCAGCACACACCCTTGAGTACATAGCAACAAAACAGCACTTTCTATTAAAAACATTTTACCAGAAGAAATCAGTGCAACATACTGAATACTGAATTTTTTTAATTATTAATTTTGAATCCATGTCTGTCACCCTCTCATAAAACAAAGCATTATAAATGGCTATTACAGCAAATGAACAAAACCTCACTATAATTAATTTAAATTAATCAAGTAAAAAATGAAATGACATCAACAGAGAGTAATATTTACAAGGATAGGAGAAGGGAACATATTCTTGCTGAACACAGTGTGTTGGATACTGTGTAAGGCTAAGTTGTGGTTCTGGAGTCGCATCCACAAGAGGCTGGCCCCAGCCGGCCACCAGGCCGTACTGACATATTGCTGTTCAACGGATTACAACAATAGGATTAACCGATTACTTCACAGTGCTAAGATGTTCAGTCATGCACTTTGGTGTTTATTCCTTAGTGAAAACTCCAACTGCAAGTGTACAAACAGATAATCCACAGATGTATTCATTGATTCATTCATTTCTGCACTCATTCCTAATGAATAGGACGAGTGCCCGCAATGGTGCGGCAGTGATGCAGAATGGTTAAGGCACCGGGCTTGCAGCCAAAAGGTTGCTGATTTGATTCCCCAATGGGCTGTTGTGCCCTTGAATTCTATTGATTTTGTACAAGAAATATCCAGCTGTATGAAAGGGTAGTACTACATTTACAAATGTGGTATCTATAACTTAAGCTCAAAGAACAAACAAATTTCAAGGAATTTTACTAACACTCTGAGCTACGGAGTTACGATATCATTCTTTGAAAACCTTAAGCGTGTCCAGATAAAGAAAATAAAATAAATACAGGAAAAATTAATCAGACTTAAATTTACTGGAAAGATATATTGCATGACCTTTCCAGACACAGCTTTCCGCAGAAGATGTTTCTGGTGTAACCATAATGAAAAGACATTCTCATCATGAAAATGTTTATGTTTTTACAGACTGCATTTCTTTGACTCGTATAAACTCCTAAAATTATAAACTAAACTGAAAACAACAAAAGGCAAGAAAAAATGTCTTACTGAAGTCTCTATGCATGCTTTAACATCATCCCAATCACACTCTCCCACACAGTTCCTGCCCGTGTAGATTTATACTGATTGGTCTCCACTCAGCAACAAATACAGCTTTAATATAGATACTGCAACACGGTTGTAAGTTGCTATTGAAAGGACGCAGATCCAGCAGATATTGAAACAATTATCTTTGCCCAATGAACTGTGAAACATAAAACTAAGTCTGTGACCCAGACGTCACAATACAGGTTGCACAAGGTTGAGACTGTGAGCTCACTGCCGATTGAACCTGTTCCGTCCTGTCAAGCTGAGCTTCCTGGCATGCAAATGTCATTCTGACACAGGACAAATGGTGTGAAAACCAATCTTTTCAAACTAAATTCCATGTTATCAACCAACTACATTTTACTAGAAAGTGTGCCAACTCTGCAATCCTAGAAGCCCTATTTATAGGCAGAACTCTAAATAAGTGAGTAATAATGTAAATTAAGACCAGAATACCACCACGATGGGCTACACTTCCCTTCTAAGCCTGCATTGTGATCGCTAACCACTAGACAGTGGACACCACAGGATTTACACATTTTGTGACACAGATCATGCATCGGTCACAGTGACACAGGGGTCATGGGTTTAAAAACCAGTTCTGTTGTAGCCTTGAGCAAGATACAAGATAAACCCAGCCACACAAATGGGAAGGAATGCATCAGTTGTGCCAGATGTAAAGTGTGAACACATCTATCTAGCCAAATGGAGACTTGCTAAGCAAGTACATAATCAGAACAGGCCAGAGACAGAACACTCCTTCTTCATGAATCATATTTGATGGGCTTCATATGGCTTTCTGCAATATGCTGCTAACTGTAGTTTCTTTGAGTACAGACTCAGGGGTCCTGTTGAGAAATCGATAGAGCTGATCTGCTGACCTCGTTCCATAGGAATCATATCTCATTTCCATGATGCACACGGTACAGACCTCCTGTGACAAGAACTGGTTGCAGTCTTAGGTTCCTGAACAAAAAAATGTAGGAATCCAAGAGGGCTACACAATCCCAGGATGCTCTTCTTCTACAGGTAAGCCAAGCAGAGATTTGCCTATGTAACTGCATTCGTTGAGAGTGTTTGAGAAAGTACCAAAAGCTCATAATACTATAAACTGTGTGTGTGGTGTCTTTTTGACTTTCTTCCACAACTATGAGTAAGCCTGGACAAACAGAACTCAACTAGACCAGGTAGAGAGAATTTTTGTCGGTTGCTAGTAATAATGGGCACAATTTACACCCACACTTGTGTACTTGTACATTGCATGTGATGTCACTGACCCTGCCCTTAAGTACCCCATTTGCCTTGGTCCAAGCGAAGTAGCACCAGATAGGTTACAGTGTTGTAAATGTCATGGTTTGTTCCTGCTTTGCAGGACCGCCTGACAGTGGAGACACGTGAGAGCTGAGACATTATCTCAGTTTCACAGTATGGCATGCTAGGGGAAACACTGCACATAACCATACTGACTAATATCTCCTGGAACAGACTTTAAAACAGATTTGCAAAATCACTGAAAAAACATCAGACTCAGCCCATACTTGCCACCGCACCGTAAACATTCACAGTGACATCTGGGGCTTAATCCTTTTCTGTCCTAGAATTTCAGAATGTTTAAAGATAAACATAACCTAGATTTTCAGAGTTGACTGCATTATGCTCTCTGACCATGCAGTGAGCACGTAATCATCTTTCTACAGACCACAAAATCTGTCCCGAGTTCAGAATGCAGTGAAAGGGTTTAAGCATGGGAAACCTCGGTCAGTCCCCTCAGACCTCCCACAACACTATAACAGACCGAGCACACTGGACAGATGTTCACAGATATACAGACTACTGAAACCCCAGTCCAGACCCTAACCTTGCTGTCCAGCTTCTTCATGGTGACCAGGTCCAGAGACTTGAGAGAGTGTCCGGAAGGTGCAATGAAGTAGAGGCAGGCATGGATACGGGAATCGTGGTAGTTGTGCAGAGAGCGCTTGATCTTCAGCTCCTCCTGCAGGTAGGACTCAAACTGGGTGTCGATGTAGTCCACCACATGCTGGTAGCTGCACAGGAGGACAAGACAGAGCTGCTCAGAGAGGGAGATCGTCGTCAGGAGTAATCACCTGGCACCAAGTTTTTGTAGTACTTAGTAGCACACACTTTTATAGCACACACCTATCTTACATAATATATTTATGCAGCAGAATATTTCTCGAGAACAACAGCAACACCAAGCCACACTGCTGCACCACGGTATAACGTTGTTACGTTCACAAGTGCCAACATCTTTACCTGAATAATCTCCAAAGTCGCCAGTGTTTTCTTTATGTGAGCTGGTGTGTGTGTATACATTTGTGTGTGGCATATGTAGGTAGAGGCTATGATTATGGGAGAAGCTAGCAGTATGTGTGCAGATTTATCTGTTTTACTATCCTGTTGTTGTACTACTCATCAGTGCTCCTGTGCTGACCAGACAAAAGGAACCTTCAGGAAAATAAAGGTGTACCTTATCCAAAAATAAGGTATGCCTGAAGTCAAGTGATTTGGATGCTCAGCTGGAACAAACAACAGCAGCACCTCCAGAACAAGGACAGCCACCCAGCCATTATATACATATAATCATGACTGTGTAGGGTGACTGCGACACAACCATTATGCACATATAATGATGACTGTGTAGGGTGACCACCCCAAAGCCATCATACACAACAGTGTAAAAATATTAACTGGATCTCAGATTTCAAGAAAGCCTTGCAAACAAGAAATCAGATACACCAACAGATAAAAGGGTGGCGTGTGCTTGCCTTTCCTGCTTGTTCATCTGGTCACCGAACCCCACGGTGTTGACGATGGTCAGTTTGAGTCGTACATTGCTCTCCTGTAGGTCATACGTCTGAGCCCGCAGCTTCACCTTGGGTTCAAAGTGGGAAGATTCAAAGTTCTCAAAGTTGGTGTTGAAAAGCGTATCCATCAGGGTGGACTTGCCAATTCCTGTTTCACCTGGAAAGACGTGCATCCACACTGACTTAAAAATGGAGGAATTCGTAGTGGACACATTGAAAGTTTCTTCATTTGAAGCTGCTTGTTTCTATGCTTAAGTTAGCATCTGAAACCCATTAACCAGAAACGGAAAGAAGGAAATGTCTACTCTCCCTAGTTACTCAGCACAGGGAGTGGTGCAGATTGTGTCATAACATTCCCCGATGAAATGAATTCAATGCCTAGCAGTGAAAGTGTCTTCCAAGTTTTAAAATTGACTTTACAGATATTTAAAAGCAATAAAAGACACTACAGGAGATCAATTTAAATAATAGAAAAACAAAATTTGCTTCAGTTTAGATGCTTCATGTATTTAGACATCGTTGCCTTGCTCTTACCAATACAAAGAATGTTGAAACAGAAGCCTTGGCATGTAGATTTGTTGACCAGTTGATCTGGCAGGCTGTCAAAACCGACATGACCAGACAGGGAGAGAGGACGTGCATTTTTGTCCTGTTGGACAGAGACATAAAAGGTTCATTTTATCCACAATTAGAGACAAAGTCCTAGTGCTTTACATAACCAAAACAGCATCTACTTTTAATTGGAAGTTTACATAATAGTGGTGCATTGGATCCAAATGATCATTGGATCACTGGTCAAAGTTGTCAAAGTTCTATACTCTCCACTCAACCTTAAGGCCCTGCCTTCATCTTTGAATGACACAAATTTCAGTTTTGGTAAAATTTAAAAGCCCATGCACAGGTGTGTGTATTTCAATCAGGGCACTTTTTCACCTTTCTCTTCAACTTATAAAAACACACACAATGAATTTCATGTTGCACCTGTTACCTGTTGTTGTACAGGAACTGAATGCTCATGTCTGGTAAGCTTATATTACCAAAAACTGAAAAATTATTAGTTGTTGTGAATTTAATTTCACTTGAGTATAATGTCCTATTAGACTGCAGTGAAAAGGAGGATTTTTTCACCTTTCCTGTTTGCCCATTTGCAATAGCACTGCCCAGACAACATGGAGAGAAAACAACAAGCAATATTCAGGAATGCGTTCAAGTGCACACCTGATCACATTCTCAAATATAAACATCATTCAACAAAGTATGGTTCTTATTGTTTAGAGACTTTGTTAAAAAAAAAAAAAACTTCTAGTTTGTCATCTACTCATTTAACACACTGGAATTTGCAGCCATCTACCCATTCGTTTGTCTGCTATTGGCAAGACAGCCAGTGGCAAAATTAACACACCTACAATTTCTGAATGTCTGACCCATGACACACCTGCTGTAAATTTCTTTCAGAAGCACGCTGTGAGGTTTCTGGGTCAAATTTAGGATACAGCCAATGGTTGTACAGCACAGCATGACAACTGCAAAGCCTTCCAAAACCTTTGATAACTTGCATGGAAGCAGAGCAGAACATCTTTAGATTCCAAGCCTAGACAAACTGGCAACAATATAAAATGGCATTTTAGGAATACTATAAATCATCCACAATAAGCATGAAAACAAGGGTAGAAAAAATTCATGACTCTTCCACATTCCATATACTGTTTTATTTCACAGGACAAGCCATATATTGTATGGCTATGATGACTGGAACCAAAATGTACCCAAGGATGTTAGGCATAATATGAAATTATGTACATATAAACAAGGGACTGGGCTACAACATGGCAAATTAAATATTTTGGCAATCTTAGGGTAGGGTGAGACATCCAAAATTACTCAGATGTGTCCACCTGTATTTATAACACCAATGGTCACTCCCTTTCACAATTTTCACTGTGGATATTTTTTCTTACAGGAAAATACCTGTGGACATTTTCTGAAATCTGAAATCTAAGGTTCTGAAATAAAAAGCAACCATTTTAATTGATTTCCCTTGTAGTTACCAAAATATTATCATTTTATACATTATAATCATGACGCCGGTCTAAAGCGAAGATATAGCTTGGGTGAAGGGACTGAAAGGATCAAAGTTTGCTCAAAGGAGCAATGTTTGCGATTGAGTACAATTAGGAAACATATGAATGCAACAGTGCAACTGTTTCTACATGTATGCATTCACTGTTTGCGCAGCTAGTTAATCTACTGTCTATCGTCCACGCAACAAAAGATCCTGGAACATCCTACGCGCGAGCTGGCCAAAAAATTTGAAAAGCTGTCAAGTCTTCTTAGAAGCCTTGATACGAGCACAAGTAAGATTGCCAGATAGGTCTTCTGTCGTGTGAATGGTTATTTACAGTTAGCACGCAGTTCCACACTATTTACTGCAGTTTAAATGTCCAATTTAAGTACAAAGAAAAACATAGCATAGTGATACTGCATAACTCCCTGTCTCTCTCGTGTGCAAAGGTGTAAAGTCAGGATAGAACTAGTTCGCTCCTTCATCAGTAGTTGCTGCAGCTGACAAGATAGCTTGCTTCTACTTTATCATATAGAATAAAATTTAACAGTCTTGATGACGTCTTCCAGTCCATGAGAGCCAACATAATTTCTAATGCTAGTTATTCCATCTCAGAGAAATCCTGCCTAATGTACAACAAAGTTACAAATCAGTTAGCTGTTAGGTTTACATACCTAGCACATAAACCACTAGCTGCTGTTTTCCCCTTTGAGCAATCTAGTTGTCCCCATTTTACAAATCTACCGAATAACTGCTGCTGCAAGACACTCCCAAAAACAGATTCTAGACCAAACGGTCTGCGGGTAGCTAGTCTAACAAAGTTTAGTTATCCCTCCTTTCAAACAATAAACACGCACTGATTTTGAAAAGCAAATAAAGCACCTACCAGTTGCCGAGCAACGTCAGATGAAGCCATCATTTAAAACAAAAAGTGTATATTACAGAGGGTTATTTCAATTAAAAAAACTGGATGTACAAACTGCCTCCAAACAGTATCAGACAGAGGAGTTCGGCTGGATCGGCCGCTGTAAGAATGTGAGGTTTCCCATTTCTTGTCGACAGACTGGTCAGAAGTGACAGAAGTCTACAAGGGCTACACTTACAATCGATATTAAAATTTAAAAATATATCCTTAAATAATCCTAAATTATTTTAAATATTACACTGTCTACATTACAATTTGAGTGTGTGTTGTGGAGTCCATTGATAATATACATTGGTTAAAACTACCCCCGCTATCTGGATGGTATGCACCGTTCTTGGAGCCGTTCCGGCCGTGTAAGTGATGGATTTGTACCCGCTGCCATTTAGGCTCTACAACGGACGTGAATCCCTAGTCAGTTTAGCCTAGCATAGAGCCGGAATGGCGCATAAAACGTCATGGTCCCAATACTGTCTGGATTTCCGACAGGATTGGTTGCTAGGAGGCGGGGATTGTTGTTTTGTTACTGCTGCGACTCCTACCTTGACACACTGGCACTCCACTTGGTAAAGCAGAATATTGCTGCTCCTTCAGCCTCAGTCTGGACGTGATGAGGACACGCCGATTATCAGTGGTAAAGTACCGTTACTAGCTAACTAGCTAGCTACTCGTGATAAGCCGTCAGTATCACACAGATAGAGATTTAACATTTATGAACTGTGAAATTTAAAACGTTAACGCCTGCGAGCTACTTGAATAGCGGTCCTCCGAAATCCAATGGCGACCGAATGCACCCAAGAAGCGGTATTACAGTTTCTAACGGAGAGAGGAGGCAGGGTGAAGAACGTGGAATTAATTGACCATTTCAAATTAATTTTGCCGAGCGATCCTGGGAAAAAGGCGTTGGTTAAGGAGAAGTTCAAGGGGTACGTTGACAACGTGGCCTTTGTGAAACTGGAAAATGGGGTGAAATTCGTATGCTTGAAGAAAAAATACAGGGGTTCTGTAAAGCGCACTGGTGAGAAAGGGGATGGAGAATGCAATGGAAACGGAATCACTGCGGGGAATACTTCTTTTCTGGAGCAGAGCGAAGGCGCTATTATCAACAATACACTGAATGATCAAAATAATTGCTTCGGAGATCCATTGCGGTCAACAAATGTACGTGAAGAAAATTCCAACTATCGCACCACAGGCTTAACTATGTCGACATCCTTTGATGGAGACAAGCGCCGTATGGAGACTGTTGCAAACGATGATGCAAAACAAGAAATATTACCTGGGTCAGGTTACGGAACTGACAAACGAAGAGGAGTGGAAGCGCCGTCCGACACTTGTGCAAGTATTTTGGAAGGTACAAGTTCAGTATCGACTAAAAAATCTGCAGCTCCCATAGTCGGTGTTTCTCGTGAGAATAGTTTGGAAATGGGAAATGCAAACAGCTGCAGCTCGGCGAAGGCGTCCACGGGTGAGAATGAAAAAACAAATACGCCCGAAATTTGTATACCACAGATTGCAGTGATTGAGGCGTCTCCTTTGCCCACGGAGGCCGACGGGACAGTGTTCAACCTTCCTGGGGAAGGAGCTTTAAAAGAGCAGCATAGCCAGACGTCTAAACAGATCAATCCATCCTCGAATCAAACGAGTTTTAAAAGTGAACTTCAGCGCGGAACACCTACGGAGGGAGTGGCAATCGAATCCAAGCCTAAAGCGTGCGAAGATGATATTGAGGGCGCACTTGCCAAAGGCGCACCGCTGGCACAGCTCATAAATAGGCGACGAGTCTCCAGAGGGTCGCAGCGCAGTTTGCTGTCCAGTAATCCGTCAGAGGACGGGGCAGACGAAGGACAGTTGGACTCCGCCAGCATATCGGGCAGTGACAGCAATACGCCGAAAGGCAGTCGGAAAAATTTTATCGAGCTGATGATGAATAGCTCTCCCCAGGTCCGGCGAAGCATGGTGCATAGAAACTCTACTTACCTGTCGGCCAGACACAGAGATAGAGATTCCGTAAAGAGCGACAGCGACTCGGCCTCTCTCGTGTCTTCTACCACAGACGAAGACGGCGGATCAGTCACGCTGGACCCTCTCGAGCACGAGTGGATGATGTGTGCTTCTGATGGGCAATGGGAGAGCCTCCACCGGTTACTTACGTGCGAACCGAACCTAGTCATGAAAAAGGATTTCGTCACCGGTTTCACCTGCTTGCACTGGGCAGCTAAGCAGGGCAAACAAGAGCTGTTAGCCCTCTTGGTCAACTTTGCCAAGCAGCACGCCGTGCCAGTCAACATAAATGCCCGCTCCAGTGCTGGTTACACCCCCTTACACCTGGCTGCCATGCACAATCACATCGAGGTGGTGAAGTTGCTGGTGGGTGCTTATGATGCAGACGTGGAGGCCAGGGACTATAGTGGGAAGAAAGCTGCTCAGTACCTGACTAACAGTGTGGCCGAAGATATACGGGACATAGTCGGGGCGGTGGCCGACCCTTACGCTGCAAACCTGGAAAGTGGAGCCGGGCGTTGGAGGTTGTCAAAAGTCCTTCCCTCCAATCTGATGCCATTGAAACTGTTGAATCACCCGGAGGAGGATTCCTGTGACGGTGGTGGTTTGGTGAAATCTATGTCCGTGTACAGAAAGTCTTCCATGAGCAAAATGAAACCGAGGCTGCATAAAATCCGATTCAGGACACAGATCATTCACAGCACTTCATTCAGAGAGACAGAGGAAGGGGACAGACCTTTGAAGAGCCCTGCAAAATCAAGGCCGATTTCAAATCTTTTCGGATGAGACTGTGAAATAGGTGCAAATCCAGGAAAGACTACACAGTAATATAAGTTATGTTTTTTTGCAAAGATGGTTATAAGGTGAACAAAAAATGCCGTGTGTTTTTGTCTTTACTGATATACTTACTGTGTTAATATCAGGGCTCTAAGCAGCTAGTCCATTAAAGGAACTTTAATTTGGAAAGCAAGTATGAATTTAGTATAATCTGTTTTATGAATATAGTGTAATGTGCAAATTGATTTTTTTTTTTATTGTAGTAAATTGCACATTGGTATGGAATCAAACAGAACTGATCTCTAATATAGGGAAAATGTAGCCGAACCTTGGTACTAATGAAAAATATTAACTGAATAGACACCTAAGAATAATACAGAAGCAAAGCTGCCTAATTTACTAGCATTGAATCTACATCCAAAGTGTATTGCTGGTTTGCTTTAATATTGCTAAAAGGAGGTAGCTACTTTTATATAATGATGTGATAGTTTTTGTTCATAAATGGTTAATCACAATGTGATTGTGCCAGCAACATTAACATTGGTTTTTAAAGTTACATGAATAGACAGATGTCTGCTAGTGATGCTGTTGAGAAATAGGCATGACTTTTATAAAAAGCACTTTTTAGCAGTCTTGGTACAGTATGAGAGAGGTGAGCAAGCGATAGTTCCAAAATAAACGGTTTTTGGAGTGAAATTTTATGGAGCTAATTTGTTTTAAATGTTGTTACCTGGTTTTGAACATAAAACAGATTAATCTGATTTTGGTATAGCATTGAGAGGAACAGAAGATTAGGCATATTCTTTTAATTATTTATCTTCATCCCTGAGGGTTGTTGTATTCCTGTATTAAAATGTTCAGTGCTACAAGATGACTTAAGGAGATATGATCCTCATCTAACATGTGCATGTTATTGTCTAGTTCATACAGTTTACTCATGCAGGAGTCCGACATCCTGAGAGGAGTGTCGCATTTTGATATTTTCCCTTTAGATCTGCCTCAGGCACTGTTACTGTAGTGTACAGGCAGGATAATTGTTGTTCTTTGTACTGATGCTGTCAGATTCTGGTCTTTCACATCTCTGTTACTGAAATATAATCACTTAACTTCCTCTTTGTCAATGGAAAAGCACTAGGCAATCATGGAGGTGCAGTCCCTAGTGCATGAAGTTGGAATAAATCATGCCCTGTTGTAAGGTGCAACATGATAGCTGCTACATTTATACTATGAAACATTCATTTGTTTTTGCAATGTAAAAACCAATACACATGCACACACACAGCCAAAGGGAGCTTGTGTAATAAAGTCACTAGTGTTTTCAGATGGTATGTGATCCTAGCTGCCATGCTAGAATAGCAGGCTGGTGTCAATCTAATGGCCAAAGTAATGTCTGCTCAAAAAGACTTCTATGTTTATTATTACTATTATTATTATTATTATTAGTAGTAGTAGTAGTAGCAGTAATAATAATAATAATAATAATAATAATAACAACCACCATCTGGATAATCAACTGTTTCTGTTGAAAAAACATAAGCATTTATTTGAGTGAACTGAATCTAGTTGGCGAGGCTCTTGGTTGTATAGTATTTAGTTACTCATAACTATATTGGTAATGATTTCACCAGTACAACTGACCTAATACATACATAACTGTAATATGGGATCATGAATGGGATTTTAGGGGTTGTGTATGGTTGACAACACTAACCAGTCTGGGATTTTTAATTGCAAATTGTTGTAATGTTGTTGTTTGGTGCAGTTTGACAACAAGTTGTAGGGGGTAAATGACCGTGAGGAAGGACTGGAAGACTTTTGCAAATATCTTTGCAGTGCTTGTTCTGTGTGACGCTGCTGTGTACTCATGTGTCAGCTCTTAATAAGATTAACCCATAGCAGTCAAGTGATAGCAGTCAAGTGATAAGCAGCTTCTCAATGCTGCAATTATAATTGCTTCATTTTTTGTTGCTTTACACAGCGTTGTGCCGTGCGCGGTAGGATTTATGTAGTAATAGCTTGCTAAGCAAACAGGGTCAACACTTGAACATGCTTTTTTCAGTTTCTGATTTTACATGTTTCACGCACCTCGAGACTGGTTGTGCATACAAACAGAGCACTGTGACTTTGGGAGGGCAACAGTGATCTGTGTTGGTATTGCCTTTATGAATATTGTTCTGTTTACCAGTAAACGTGCCTTTTTACAGATTCATCATTGTGATTTAGTGAAAGATGTGAACTTGGCCGATGTTCTTTTTATGGCTATGGTAATCTTCCAATAATATTTCCGAAAGTACTTTGCTCTTTTGTGGAAGGTTGTACGGTTGTTTCTAACAGGCGTTAGTTAGCAGCACTACCACTTGAAGGCACTTTTATTTTTTTATTTTTGAACTTAGCCCTCATACAGTATGTAAACATTTTTTTCACTTTTGTTTAATATTGACTATTTCACTTAAGAATTAACTTCTGTCCTTTTGACAGAGTTAATTATTAAATGATGTGTTTTAGACACTAAAAATTAGATCTCACAGTGGAAATTGTTCTCAGTGCCCATTGTCACATTACCTGTTGAAATCAATGGAGGGTGTCTTCTACATCACCTGTCTGTCTGGAAAATAATGCATTGCACACTATAGCATTGATCTGTCATGCCAGAAATATGGACCTTTGTGGTGCCTTTTCTTATTCATCATCTCATTTCAATCTGTGAATCTTAATTTTCTTGCGTCTCATAGGTGTACAACAAAGGCGTGATTGGTAGGATCAATTGAAGCACTCCAATGAGCTTGTTCAGGAGTGTTTAACAGTGTGGCACACCTATTAAAATGTCCATAGTTGCTGCTTTAATGCTCTTACTGATATCCAGAACACATGAAAGCAGACCAGGAAAAGTGCCCCTGCATTTATGTTGATGTGATGGTGGATGTAAAATACAATACAAATTGTGTTATAGAAGTGTCTCTGTTTGTTTTAATGTCTGTTTTCCTGTGTAAGCTTGGGAATACATGTACATATGATTTAGAAATAAAACATTCACAGTTTTTTTTTTTTTTTTTTTTTATAAATCTAAGAGTCAAAGATTTTTGGTCAGGCCATGAAATACTCAGCATGTGCCAGTGGTTTAATCTTTCCTGAAACAAATCTGGAATTTTTTGCACACTGTGGAATGGGATGTCAATTTTTTACTTCTAGTCAAATTAACTTTGATTCAATTTTAATAATTGATTTGTGTAAACAAATTGATGTATCTTGTTTTTAATGCATTACTGAAAACTAGTTTTCCTATCATACTTTACAGAAAGTAACTTTGGAAAAACAGTGTTTTGTAAACCTTTTTTTAATGTTTACTGTTTAGCCTACTAATCATGGCAATGAGATTTAAAGGGCTGGAACCCAAAATTCATGGAACTATTATTTAGTCTCTCTATAAAATTGTGTTTGTAAATTGTTTTGTTTACTTTATTTAGCATGTATGTTTTTAACATGATATTGTAAATTTAACAAAATGTATTATGATTCCTAGGAAGTAACCCATCTTAGTAGTATCTTGATACTGCTGAATACTTGTACTAATAATAAGAAACAAAACCACATTTATATGAGTGTCCTGTGAGAATGGACCTGTTGACTGAAAAAAAGACTTATTAATAAGAGCTCAGATTAATTTCAGAGTGTAGAATGGTAATGAAAATGACTTAGAACACATGTAAAGGTTTACTGTGTAATCCATTCTGGGATTAAAGGTGTAAATAGTTTATGATGTGTGAACCATGGACAGCTGAGTACAGGTCGGCATAAATATTGATTTTCTTTGCTTTTGTGGAGTTCCACATAGCTGTTGAAGGAAATTGTGCATTACAGAAAGCTTTTCAATGTAGTGACAGTAATATGCATTGTTAATCCATTGGATCTTCACCTGAGAAATAAATGGTGTCATACCAAGAAATCACATGCTGTATTTTTTAAATGCTACTTTTTACCCACCGCATTTACAAACAGGGAATTCCTTATTATTACTAAATTGAAAATGTAGCTTACTTGTAATTAAACGTTTCATATCAGTTTCCTCATTGCAAACAAAAAATTATTTAAACAGATGTAATTCTTCTGTTTCTTATTATTGTTTTATAATTGTCTGTAATACAATATAACACACTTAATGCAAACTTAAATACATAATATAAAACTAAATGTAAACTTTTCTTTGTAGTCCTGCTGGCCCATAAACCATTTAGATGTAAATTTTGTTGAATTAGTATAATAGTCTGCTCCTCAAATTACAACACAGTTACATGATGTAATGTTAATTTATTATTCATATGATTGTAAGCCTGAGATGCTGTCCCCCACCTGTCCTGTTGATGCATCACATGAAATCCAAGAACTCTAAATACAGAGGAAAGATACTGGAGAGAATGCTGATGTTGTATATTTGACTAGCTATAATATAATACGCCAGTTAGTTTTGATCCCAGAAGATGAGTTGCTGTGCTTCCAAAATCACATTTCATTAATGTGAATATGTGCACAAACATACTGCATATTTGATGCTTTAAATAATTTGGTTTTAGAAAGGTAGATAGATTTAGCTAAACAATTTCCAGAATTCCTGTAAGTTATAAATGAGTATTGGCTCTGCTGTTCAAACTGGGTGGAGCATGGCACACAATTCTCAAGTCTTAGGAACATGATCTAGAGACTGTATCACCGCTGGCTGTGCTATTGTGGGAACACCCTGACAACGCTTCTTGCTTGAAAACAAAACAGTGCATTTGCTGATCAAGCATCTTCTGGGCGACCGCTCACGCAGTCAAATATGTCTGCCTGAGAGAGATGCCTGTCATGTTTCCAAAGGCACAGTAAACACTTTTTTCTGTTCAAAAGGATATAAGTACACTTGTTCTTTTGTAAACCTGTGGTGGGGGAGATTTGCCTAGAAATATCCGAGGGTTCATGGTAATTCTTTTGGCTCTTTTCCACTCTCTCCACTAATCAAGCATATTTTCACTCCCCCTAATGGATTTTAGGCGAGTCTCTCTGACAATAGTCCTTTCAGCTAAGATTTGGAGGCTTGAGCCCTTGTAATGTGCTGTGCTTTTGTCTGGCCAATGCAGTGACACCAGATAGTCTCTGTAAACAGACAAACCACCCATTCCATTTTCCTATTAACAGGCACTAAGGACTGGTTTCTGGTAAAAATCACCATTTTACCTACTAATTTTCATTTGACATGTGAATATAATTAGAGCTTAACATTAATTTTTTTGCTTTTGGCAGAAGTGAAGAGGTAGTTAAAATCCCAGGGAAAGCATTTGGCTGAATGTACTAAGGGCACACTAAATCAATGGCCCTAACAATGCTGATTTTTGTGTGGTCAACCAAACACCTTCCCTATGTTTTGCTTTATCACAGGGCAAGACTATGTACTTTTCAAAAGTCCTCTGGATATCAGATTAGATGTCTGAAGCATAGCAAAGACCAGTAGAAGCACATGCCCACAGGTGAGCTCTGTCACGTGACCTGATGTGTTGTTAGGTTGACTGTGTTTTCTGCCAGTGCAGGGACACAGCAGTGATTTTGCTGAGGAAGACTGGGGGCTGGGGGACAGGGAGTGTGTGCACATTAATCTCACCCTGCTGAGTGTGACACATTTCCTGTAGCCCTTGGGGACAGGAAGACTCAACCTGCCCCACTTAGGAGGGTAAACCAGGTCAACCATCACCATATGTTTCTCCCCATAATCCACAGGGAGACAACTCAGTTAATCTAAATATATTTACCTTGTGCTGTTTGCATGAAGTGTAAGCCTCCTTTTCCTCTAAACTCAACAGAACAGATAAAAGATTCGTCACCCTTATCTGGATACGGATACAGAGAGTGGGTGAATAATTGCATGCATGGCTGAGGTGAGCTGAAGCAATTAGCAGAACTGATTGAACCGCGTGCTGAAATGAGAGGTGCTGGTTCTGTAACTGCCAGGGCCATTAACTTGTGCAGTGCTGGAAAAACTCCAAGTTCATGCTCTTTCTGTTTGCTGTATTCCAGTAAACTTCTTTGTGATGGATAATACACAACGACTGAGGCTTTTAATAAGCCCTGTGTGATTCTTTGTGAAAATCATGGCAGCAGTGACCTACATACACAATGAGTGGAATAATGTCCTTTATGGAAATGCGCCTGCGCATCTCTTTGTGGAAACTGTGCCATCATTGGTGCTTTAGGCAATATTTATGCTGTGTGGAACTGCCAGAGAGAGCACTGTCTCTCTCCAGCAGCCTCAGTCAAACCTCATTCCAACAGACTGAGGGATTTTTGCAATTTCTTTTAAAGGCCACAACGATTATGCGAGCCACTGTACATTCCCATTTTCATATTGTTTACATAATAATTTCAAAATAACACAGCGGCCTCCCACTTCAAATCTGCTGGTAACATGACAGAGCTGTTTGACATTACAGCAGTAATCCTTGGCCTGGGGTTGAACGACTCTTATCTCATGTAGCCAGCAAGTGCAGCCTGCACGTTTCTGCATCTCAAATCCGCCGCTTAGTAATTAGTGACCAGATCTCTTAACTAACTAATCTTCTTCAATCTGTCCCATGACTTCACTGTTCCACTGTGTACGGGACAGTCACATCAGGGCCTCTGTGACCGTCCCGGGGAGAGAAGGATCAGTCACACTTGAGTCACTCTGGCCATGTGGGCAGCAGAGTGATGACATCAGCCACATCGCTGGTTAGGCAATACATGCTCACCTGCCTGTGAACCTGTCCACCTCACTTCATGACAGTACATAACAGTATTGGATGTAACCTTATCTTCACTGTAACTTTGTGTTTAGCTGTAACCTTATTGAGTTTTTTGTGTGTGTTTCTGCTCAAGTGTCACATGTCCTACGCACAGTACGGTGGATATGAAATGAAGCGTGATGATGACAGTGGTAAGTGAGTGAATCAGTGAATGAGTGAGTGTGTGAATCAGTTTTTGGGTCGAATACAATTGCCAAAATTCACATGCGATACAGTTGTACAATTATAAGATTTTAGTTTAGTCCCCTGTAAACAAATAGTGCTGCAGAGATAACACATTAGGATAGCCAAACGCATTACTGTTGTCTTAATACCTCGGACTATCTGAAAGATTTCCGATTGCTGTCGACACTTAGAACATTGCCTCTGTGGAGTTTGGTTCATAGTATACTACAACATCATTCATGGTTAACGAAGCATTCATACATCTTCACACAGAATTTTAAATGTAGCTCTCATAAACTGAGGCCATTAATATGTATTGCAGGGTATGACTTTGTCCTTGAGCTGACAGCCAATGTACTTCACAACAATTCATGACAGCAGGGCAGCTGGACTAAAAATAGTCTGACTTGTTTGCAATCTGACAAACACTGAACTTGACAAAAAACATCAATTTTCTGCATGATCAATGTTTTATATATATATATTTATATATATGTTTGTGTGTGTGTGTAGACCCTGTCCATTGTGCAGATTCAAACAGAAATGAGAATGTTTTATTTTTAATTTATCAATTTGTTCATTTTTAAATAAACATTTTTGTTGTGATATATCACAAATCTATGAGCAGGGGAAAATAAACAATTCACAGAATGTGATCCGTTCCCAATCAAAGGACAACCAGTCATGCAACAGTAGGATCCAAGCTCCTAAACTGAAGTAAATTTTATAGATCACTAGTTTACTCCAGCAAACTATAATGAGTCTTTTGCAAGCTTGAAACACTAACACAGCACAAAAATCTATAATTTTGTAATTGATTTTTCAATACCTTAAGATAAAGTGAATTGCCTTTTTAGGCCAGATTATATACTGAAATTCAGTGAAATGGACAGTGCTCTGCCAATTTCACCATTGGTGAATCTTAATCAGTCTCTCTGGAGAGAGTGTGCCCACAAGAGGCCCTATGTGTTTTATTGCATTCCATATGCTCTTTAAAAAGCATCTTCTTCAGATTTCAACCCCTATAAAGGACAAGGGCTTTGTTCAGAATTAAGAAATCCAGCTAAGACATCCTGTTTTGGCTAAAACAAAAGGGAGTTTTTAGGTCTGTAGCACCGATGGATGTTACTTCTGTCAGCAGGAGCAGTTTTTACCATTATCATTCTGTTAGGGGTGCCCTTCAATGCTGGTGATCAGACAAGGTAAAGAACAGTAAGCATAATCGTGAGCCAGCAGGCATTTTATAAGCCACAACTGATTGCTGGAATTTATTTGACTAATGTGGAAAAAGTTAATTAACCAGCCTAACTACTTCGTGAACTCTTTTTGTTCTTCATAAGGAACTTGACCTCCGACACCACCTCAGGTATGATGCCCGAAGGAGCAAAAGTGCACAGCGTACACTTCAGAGTGACCCCTTTGGAGGGAAAGTCATGATGCACCTTCAGTTTTAGCACATGTTCAGTTTGATGCTGCCTACTTCAAAGGTGGCTTCAGAAGGTGCTACTTTAGCTTTAGAGCACAGCTAGGGACAGGGTTGTATTCTGATATATTGTGTGTTAGATTCTGCTTTATTGCATGTTAGAATGCTGCTAAATGGATTATTGATCTCCCAGACTGGTGTCCCTCTGCATTTCCTGGTGTAATCTCAAGGGGTATGTCCACAGCATGCCATAGAAGAGCACAGTTCAAATTGAATAGTGTGAAACTGCTCAAAGAACAGGTTATGAAGACCTACCTCCTTGCATTGGCACGAGCAGCAGCAGCTCAGTAGCTCTTAAAATTTCATGATTACAGCAAAAGATACACGAGGCTTGAATGTCCCATTGATGTCTTACCATTCAAAATAGTTAAACCATTCTAAGCAATGTCTCACATTCTTAACCTGACTTCTTAACGCAGACGGCTCATTTTGTCTTCCTTTTAATTTTCCTTTGAATTAATTAATGTGCTTCAGCACTCTCTGTTCAAGCACAGATATTTAAAGGGAAGACTTGTTGGCTCCTGTTTTCAGGAGTTCTCAGAAGTGGAGCAACCTGCTCTGAAACAAGGAGAAGGCAATTTACATGCACATGATTGCAGTGAAAAACAATTAATTTCCTATTAGACAAGCCTCAAGTCCTGTCAATGGCACAAATCACAAATAACATCTCGGTAGAATACTTATGTAAGATCTTCCTAGAGGTCTGTGAGTCATGACATAGACAAGTTATGACTGAGTTAGAATTTTACTAACTGCCTCTAATATGACACATAGCTGTGTCCTACCTGTCCTTGATATAAACAAAGCAAAATCAGTGGAACTACAGCAACACAATGAAATGCGACACCATCCTACAATAAAATGCACTGCTAATCATGTGCTTTGAGCTGTGGGAAATGGGGGTAATGCAGTGCACTGTGGATACTGTAGATCCTGGTGTTGATTCAGGGAGCAGACAGTTGAAGGATTTGTGGAATTGCACACGACAGGAGTCTGATGTAAAAACAGCTGACGGGGGAATGAATGCCTGATGACTCAATATATTCTCTTTCTCTTCTTTTGAACTCCTGTTTCCTGCAGCTAACAGCCACGCAGTTCAGCAGACGAGACAAATGTCTGATGGTCTCTTCCACAGCTGACAGGATGTGTTTACTTGTGTTCGAGCCGGCTCTGTGTCATCATTGGCTGCGTGTTTTTCTATCTGAGATACTTGATTAATGCTAATAATCCACACTTGACCTTTGACACAATACATAATTGTGGAGAACATAAAAGACAATTTAATAACTGCCATTTCAGCATATCCATGTTTAGCATCCAGAGAATGTTAAAATACAAAAAGGAACAAAATCTGTGTGTGTGTGTAGTGTGTGTGTGTAACTAGACGTGCATGCAGTGTCTAGAGTCTACTGTACAGTAATTATCACATGGATGATGAGGAAAATGTGTAAAATAAATGAACACACATAATCTCCATAATTTCCAGAAACCGAAATGACAGTGATCCCAGACAAAAAGCAAAGCAGAAATGTGAAGAAAGAAAAAAAAAAGAAAGAAAAAAGAAATGTTCTGGAATAGCTGTAGTTTCAGCATGCTTCAACACGACAGGACTGCTCAGATTCTTCCCAGCAGAGTGAGTAATTATAGCTTGCCACAGCAAGCTCTAGTCCTTCAACCATGTGAGCCAAGTAAAATGGAAGTCAGTGGGCGAACGGGTGAATTGCGAAAGAAAAGATAAATGCCAATAAATGTGACCAAACCAGAAACAGGACAGCACTGCAGGCTTTATCTCATCTCAGCCTCCGTCTACGTTTCTCTTGAACTCAAGTAAAGCTGTTTTATGTTCAATCCTGACTGGTGACAATGTAAAAATTAACATTAAATACATATAGCTTATACTGGTGATTTAGACTGGCAACTAATTTGCCTAAGGAAAAGGAACTAGAAAGCACTATCAAATCCTTGCACTGTGTTAAATGCTCCCAAGTGATTTACACAAAAGTCCAATATTTTCCACATGGTCTTTGTCAGGTAACGACAGCCTTTTGGCAGACCTGTTTAGCAGTAAATGAGGTGGATATGGTGCCCAAGCTGGATGGTTGTTATATACAAAGGGGGGCACATAAAAGACACACACACACACACACACACATACAATCAATACATCATCTTGTGGGTTCAAATGTAATTTAAAAAGGGTCTGATTCCAAACTTCATTCGTTCAACATGTCAACATGTAGATCCAAAACAAATAATAGTAAAATATATAGTACAATTTTATTCATATAACCACCTTGGTGAGATACAATATATTTAAGTGATTCAGTAGTATCACTTGCAAATGGACTTGGTATGTCACAGGTATGGCTGCTGCTGCAGTGATCACCTGTCTTTACCCGCCTGTGTCTTGCCCACTTGTTGAGGCACATGGGCACTTGATCACGCATTTCACATGGGTAGTGGTGCGAGAAATGAAGGCATGCATACTGAACAGTGGCTAGTGTACAGGTGGACATGTTAAGCCTGATTGTGAAGCTGCACCGAGGACACTGCCAATGCTTACAGTTGCCCGCTGGGGCCCTGTCAATTTTTTTTTTTGCATTGTAGATAGTAAATTAGATTTAACTAGGATCTTTCCAAGACTCAGGGGCCTTTTTAGTACTAAGTGTAGTGCTTGTTTAAAAATAGGTTTCGTGTGAGGATCAGATTCAATAATGCACAATGCTTATGTATGATGTGCCTAATTGAGAAGATTTATGACCTTGTGCAGAATACTAGGTAAACCACTCTTTGACCTCTAGTTTTTCTGCTCCTTACCCCTTGGTTGTAGACCCTTCTCACTGTACAAGGAATGGAGGTTTTAAACGTCTGGATGCTGCAAATAAGTGTTTGGTAATAAAGACGTGCAGGCGAATGTTGTCTGTATTGTAGCAGCTATGGTCAGCACATTACGCTGGGTGCCATGGCAACGCTACACGAGCCTAATGGGCGCATTCCACAGAATTATGCACGTCTCACTACACTAGACCCCTGGCTGTGCATCATACTTCACTTGGAAGAAACACTTACGGTTAAGTGGAGAGTATGGCTTCGGCCTCATGAACAGGACAGGGAACTGTGTGTGACTTGAAATATTATGCAGCAGTTGGCTATAACGTCAGTTGTGACTTACTGTCCCTGATTACGGTTACACGCATCAGCAGTCAGCACACACGAACAGGTTCTGAAGAAGTCTTGAGTGTGGAGGACACGGTACCATTTTACATTAACCTGTAGTAGACTAGTTCCACGAACGTTACGGTCGACGATATTCCCGCAATAGCACCCCGTCCTTTTGAAGCATGTAGAACCCACGGATTATAATAATGATGCGCTATCACACTCTTGGATCGGAACGCTTTCAGCCGTCTCAGACTCACTGAGTAATCCTCAAATGTGTTAAATTTGCACCTCGGCTGCCCTCTAGCGGTCACTTTTTAAACTATCTGTTGTGTTCGACGAAGATAAGCTTTACATAGAGCTTCAATATCCTTTACATTTTCTTTTTTTCCGTTTCACATTTTGACATAATGTTTGAAATCTAATACACTGCTTGATATTCAATATTAACAGTTCATATATTTATATTATGTTAAATTTATATGTTTATAATGTAATAATAGGGCAATGATTTTGGAGTGTAACCAATATTTGTTTAAAAAGGTCATACTGTAACTACATATAATGGCCACAGGGTGGCGCAAGGCAAGAAAAAGACGACGTACGAATCTAGTTTTACAAATTATTTCTATGCTTTCTTTGGCGGAAGCGGAAGTTTTTCTGGTTTGTTTGAACTTCCTTTGATAGCTTTGATTCAACAACAGTACTAACGTTAGCAGGCTAACAAACTAATTGCATTTTTGGGCACATAGGTTGCTGAGTATCTAAAGGTCATTACTAGGCATGAAAACAACCGGCATATTTTAGTTTGGGTCAGGTGAATGAAAAGGTTTGTTTTTCAGTTGATGGTTAATGTTCTTGTGTGTGTGTTTTAAATGGCTTAGCTAGCTAACGTTACAACCACGAAACACCTAGTCAGCTAGCTAGCTAGTTAGCTAATGGTCCAGACGAAGTGGGTGTCGTAGGACCAGATGAGGGACAGCAGTGTTTTGCGTTTCATGATATGGAATGCTTGCATAGTTTTATACTACTTTATACGATTTGGTAATTAAATAGCCCAACACAGTGGCTGTTTGCTATGGAGGAAAAGGAAAAGCAAGTTAGGTGAATGGGAAGTCACATCTAGCAATGTAGCTAAGTTAGCTAGTTAGCATAGCTATTCGAAGCTGAAGCGTGTCACGGTTTGAAACATAAAGTGGCATAATATTTTATGACAATATTGTGTTTATTCTTGGCAGTTGTATCCGGGTGCGATGTATTTTGATGTATTAACATTGCATACATGTAGCCAAATCTAGAAATGTTTGGAAAAACACTTTTCTCAGGATGTCAAGCTTTTAGTAATAGTGTTACGTAAGAAAGGATATGTGCAACCATGCGTTAAGTATTGACGTGTAAATATAGACATCTACTTAGACACATGGTAATAGGGCATAAAAAATTATTACTTATTCGCTCAGACCAATATGATTTCAGCTTAAGCTACTAATTGCATGTTTTGGTTTTAACCGTAGCGTCACGCTGTAGCCATGACGACGACGATAGTTCACGACACCACTGAGGCCGTGAAACTGTGCCCGGCTCATGGCCTGTACCTGAAACCCATCGCTAAGATGATCATCAGCGTGGCCCTGCCCCAGCTCAAGCAGCCGGGCAAGTCCATCTCCAACTGGGAGGTGATGGAGCGGGTGAAGTCCATGGTGCATCCCGACCAGTTCTCTGCCCTGCGAATCTCCAAGAGCACCATGGAGTTCATCCGCTTCGAGGGCGAGGTGGAGAACCGGGCCATGGTGAAGGCCTTCCTGGCCAAGCTGGACGGCAAGAGCATCAAGCTGAGCGGCTTCACGGACATCCTGAAGGTGCGGGCGGCCGAGAACAAGACGGACTTCCCCACCCGCCACGACTGGGACTCCTTCTTCCGCGACGCCAAGGACATGAACGAGACGGTGCCCGGCGAGCGCCCCGACACCATCCACCTGGAGGGGCTGCCCTGCAAGTGGTTCGCCCAGAAGGACAGCTCGCCCGAGCGGCCCTCCGAGAGCGTCCTCAAGGCGGTGTTCGAGGGCTTCGGGAAGATCCGCAACGTGGACATCCCCATGCTGGACCCTTACCGCGAGGAGATGATGGACAAGAACTTCCACACGTTCACCTTCGGGGGCCACCTGAACTTCGAGGCGTACGTGCAGTACCAGGAGTACGTGGGCTTCGTCAAGGCCATGGACACCCTGAGGGGCATGAAGCTGATGTACAAAGCGGAGGACGGCAAGGCCGTGGCCTGTAACATCAAGGTTAGATCTTACATCGTTTACAGTATGGAGATACAACATTCCATATATTTTACTTTGAAATTGAAGTCCCTGCTATGGCTGAATGTAGTTGTCCGTCAGTGAGCCCACTTGAGTTAAGTGAGTGAGTACCACATTACGTTACATCTTATCCAGAGTGACTTTCAATAGCTTTCAATTTGTGGGTTAAGTTCCTTGCCCAAGGGTACAGCGGCAGTGCCCCGATGTGGAATTGAACCAGCAACCTTTTGGTTACGAGCCTTGCTCCTTACCACTATGCTAAAAACTAAACAGCCACTGAAAATACCTAGTCCAACCAGGGAGAAATGCAGTGTGCACGTTGAACATGTTTCCATTTGCCTGGTATAACAGCCCATAGTTGTGCAGCTGTGTGTTGGTAGAGTGATTGGTTTTTGTCTCATTTACTTTGCTTCCAGGGCTGAGATTGGTTTCTGTCAGCTTATTTTCAGCTATGATAGCCTCCTTAGCATAGCACAAGCAGGACAAGCAAAAGTAGTGCAGTGGACTTTGTAGAATGTAGAATAGGAGATATTTGTTCATATATGCCTTCCTTGAATAAACGAGGCAAAGAGTAGTTCTGTGCTTAGTTTAATTGAGCTACAGTGAGAGACCAAAAACAGTTGAAAGGTAAGTCATTAGATAATTGCTTATTTGTCTATTTAGTATTTCACAGTTTTATTGTATTGAGTGAGACTTTCTTAACTACTTGAGATCACATTTATATTTACTTCAGCACAAATAGTGTGGTTAGGTCAGATAAAATAGGTGAGAAAACAGAACGGAGATTTGGTAAGGAAATTTCACGGTCAGGTCAGACGTGATCAGATGAGGAGAAGCTTGAGAAGATAGACTGCCTTCACATCAGTTATATCAGCTTCTGCCTGGACCTCGCCCGACACGTTCCCAAGATCAGCCGCATGGAAGATGACATCCAGCGCAAGCCGTTTTTGAGCTGCGGCAGTTATTACTCAGCTGTGCGATTTGAAAGGAGGCCGAGATGCAAGCGGATTGTCCCCACTAATGAGATGGAATGCATTCAGACAAAGTGCCGCTTGCATAACGCCGTTAGTTTGAAGGGCTTCTAATGAAATGAAAGTCATGGCTGCATTATCCTCTCCAGGATCACTGGCCAGCGTCAGTAAAGACATTTCTAATCCAGCGTGAACAAAGCCATCACGCACTGAGTGTGGAGAGGATTGAGAAGGAAGTCCTCTTTATGCTCTGCAAATGGGCCTGATTAATTAGCTCAGATAGGAAATGATGTAAGGCAGGCTTGGAGATTATTTTAAGAAAGCTAATGACGGTTCTTCTTTGATTACATTTTCATATCTTTTAACACTGAAATAGAAATGCTGCATTAAAACTTTTGTGGTTTCATTTGAAAAACTCCACAACCATTTCCGCCCACCCCTGCCAGCTATCTGAATTCCCATTTCCCCAAGATTATTTCAAAATGTAGTTGTCAGTTGTTGGAGTTGAAGATTGAAGCTTGCACATTTCTGGTTTGACTTCTTAATCTATAATGGTGAAATTAGGAGTGGGAGAAGAACTGGGGACCATAAGGGATTAATCAACCCTGCTAATGCTTCTGATAAAAAGTATGTTCATTACTTTTATCACAGGTGACCTTTGACACCACCAAGCACCTCAGTGATTCAGCCATGAAGAGGAGGCAGCTAGAGAGGCAGAAGCTCCAGGAGCTGGAGAGGCAGAGGGAGGAACAGAAACGCAGGGAGAAAGAGGAGGAGGAGCGACGCAAGGAGGAGGAAAGGTGCCTGCCGCCATTGCGTGCTCTGAGAACACAGCCGAGTGGGGCTTCAGTCTTCACATCAAGCCACTGCAGAATCCACTTGAGTTGCTATTCAGTTTAGTTCCATTCATTTGAAGCAGTGAAGCAGATCTATCAAGACAATAACAGTAGTGTTACACCGGCGGTTTCAAAGCTGGAGCCTTTTGAGTTCATTTCAGATGTGCTGATGCATGTTTGTCTGTACCGGAGACTAACTGTACCGAACAAATCACTGTGGAAAAATCCATATAGTCCTATAACTGCTGTATTGAGTGTGTGGTATTCGGTCTCCTTCGTGGTCGGAGGGCTCAGACAGGGCGGGGCTGCGGCGAGGCCCGTTGGCAGACGTGTCGCTGTGTTGCAGGAAACAGAGGGAGCAGGAGGAGGAGGAGAGGGAGCGGAGGAGGGAGGAGAAGCTGCGGAAGAGGGAGCAGAAGAACAGGGAGCGGGAGGAGAAGAAGAACCAGAGGAAGGTGAAGAAGCAGCAGGCGGAGGAGCAGAAGAAGCTGCACCTGAAGATCGCCATGGAGGAGAGGAAGCTGCTGCTGGCCCAGCGCAACCTGGAGTCCATCCGCCTCATCGCCGAGCTGCTGGGCAGGGCCAAGGTCAGTGCACACGCCTGCAGTGCCTGTGCTTGAGTCCTTAGCAGGTGCTGCTCTACTGACTTATCCACAGGTCCTACTCAGTTACATTACATTGCATTACATTCATTTAGCTGATGCTCTTATACAGAGTGACTTCCAACAAGACAACAGAAGGGTATCCATTCAGGTTGAATGAACAACAGTGTCAGACCAGGCTAACAGCACTCCCAGACCAGTGATTGTGAGAATAACACTATTTAAGCCCTACTGTAAGTTAACTTGTGCAACCTGACTAGACAGGGAAACAAAGTATTCTACCATACATCAGTTGCTCGGTCACAGAACCCAGAACTATTGCAGTTCTACACATAAAATAAACAGCAAGTTCTACATTTAGCCAGTGTTAGGGGGCAGGGAGGAGGAACCAAGATGCAGTCTGAAGAGGTGGGTCTTCAGTCTGCATCGGAAGATGGCCAACGATTCCGCTGTCCTGACCCCTGTGGAGAGTTCATCTTACCACTGAGGGACCAGTACAAACAGGGATCGTGTTTGAGAGGAGTGACCTCGTCAGGATGGGACAGTCATTTGCCCCATGGCTGCAGTTCTTAACATCCTTTGTGGATTCTCTCGTTAACAGTTCCTACAGGAACTAGTCGTTTCGTGAACAGGTGTAGGAGGCTCGGCGTACTGCATCTAACTCCACCCCTTCCGCTCTGACAGGCCCTGAGGCAGCAGCAGCAGGAGAGGGAGCAGGCGGAGCTGGCGCGGCAGCAGAAGGCGGAGCTGGCCAGGCTGCAGCAGCTGGAGGAGAAGCGGCGGCTCCAGGAGGCGGAGCTGCGGCGGGTGGAGGAGGAGAAGGCCCGGGCGCTGGAGCTGCAGCGCAGGGAGAGGGAGCTGCGCGACAGGCTGCTGGGGAACCTCCTCAAGAAGAGCACCGCCCCAGAAAGGCAGGAGGCGGAGCTGGGGATGATGGGACACGCGGTCCTGGGCATGCCCTACAGCCCTCCGGACTGCCAGACTAACCTCGCTCAGGCTCAGGTCAATGGCCTCTCGCACGTAGCTGGAGAGAGCCAGTATCCCTCTGTCACAGGGCTGAGGGGCCACTCCGGGGGGCACTGCAGCTCCCAGTGGGGGCAGCTGGACTCCGGGCCAGAGAGCAGGACAGGAGGCAGACAACATAGCCATGAACGCACCCAAGACAGAGATAGAGGGGTCCGCAGCCGAGAGCGCAGCAGAGGTAGATGGGAGAGCAGCCGAGAGCGTAGTAGTAGAGGGAAGCACAGCCGAGAACGCAGCCGAGGGCGTAGCAGAGGTAGAGGAGAGCGCAGTCGAGAGCGCAGTCGAGAGCGCAGTCGAGAGCGCAGGCGAGAACGCAGCCGAGAGCGAAGCAGAGGTAGGGGAAAACGCAGTCGGGAGCATAGCAGAAGTAGGTGGGAGCGCAGCCGAGAGCATAGCAGAGGGAGGGGGGAGCATAGCAGAGAGCGTAGCAGAGGCAGAAGGGACCGCAGCCGAGAGCGTAGCAGAGAGAGGGGAGGGCGCAGCCGAGAGCGTAGCAGAGAGAGGGGAGGGCGCAGCCGAGAGCGTAGCAGAGGAAGGGGAGGGCGTAGCCGAGAGCATAGCGGAGGCAGAAGGGAGCACAACCGCAGGGGGAGGGGAAGGAGTTGGTCACGCTCCTCCAGCTATGATGGGAACAGGAGGAAGGAGTCCAGCCGGGAGAGGAGCCGCAGACATCACAGTCCCGGCCGGGACAGGGGCCGGAGAGACGGCTTTCGAGACTATAGTTAACAGTTAAAGACAGAACTTTTTACTGGGACTGTCAGTACTATAGCAGTTTTGGTCACCTGTATGACTGCTTTAAGATACCCTGTGCTGGCTGTATTATCTTCTCTAGTGCACTGCTCCCTGTGCAATATGTCTGCTAACCGGACACTAAGCTGCCCCCCACAGTGATCATGTGATCAGGAGGAACATGCAGAGATGACCAGTGGAAAAAACTGGCAGAGAAACACTGAAATCATGGCTTCTCATCCTTAAAAAAAGTATTTAAAAAGAATACATTTGGAAGACTGTTTAACATCTGTTTTTGAATTTTTTTTTTTCTAAAAAATATTTCATTGGGTTTCCTCATACTGCAATAAATGCATGTTCCAAGGAGTTACACCTCATTTTAAAATTGTTTCTCTGATATAACATACAGGTCACAATAGTAACCCGGGATATCTTTAGTTTCTGTATTAAAGACGGTCCAAAGTCTATTCAAAATTTTTAGGCTTGGAGAGGTGGAAGCTTAGTTACTGGGATGCAGTAAATGAATTTGATTGAAATTTAAAATGCAGTCTTGCATAGGTGTTATAATGGGGAAAAACTGTATGTTTCCTGTTGGAGATAGATAGATTAATACTTCATAGGAGATATAATGATGTATATGGACCTTAAGTAAGGTGATTAGGTAATAAATATAGACTTAGTGTACATGCAAAGCTGTTAGAGCCTGCTCTTGCTCTTCCAAGACAATAGCAGTTCAAGTATGATTGTAGGATTATACAGTTGCCAAAGGTTTTTTTTTTTTTGTTATGACTTGACAAAAACTTTCTTTGGCGACCTCTCACCAAAGACAGTTCCCACATCCCAGAAGCCCACAATGTGAATAAACCTTCCTGTTTTTGTTCGAAAGGGGGATTTGAAAAAGTTGTGGCGAAAGGGAGTTCAGTGTAAATTCCCTCTAGTTCAGAGTTGTGAAGAAAAGCCTTAACTAAGGCTCCATAGCCCACTGAACAGTTTCCAAATTACCAAGTTCCAACCAATTTTTATGTTTTTGTGTTGGTAAAATGATTTTTACCAACATGCCGCTTAGCGCCAATTTGAATAAGGTTTGAGTGACTGATTTGATCACACCTTGTAGAACATTGTATTTTTCACACTTTCGTGACTGAGTTCATGCTAGAAGCTTATGTGCACCAGACAGATGTCGTTGCCTTATTAATTACGTCACATTCGAAGATGAGAAGTGCTTTAATGTTCTGTTTAATATGAGGAGAGCTCAGCTCTGCCTGGCCGGATGTTGGACAGTCAGAACCCAGCCTCTAGTTAGCCACTCAGGGATAAGTGTTTTCATCTCTGTCCCTGGAAATGGACCTGAAAGTGCATCCCCTATGTTTGTTTTTGAAACAGACCTTCATTCACAGCACACCAGCAGCATCCCAGGATTTTAGTGTTGTCATAATTATTGCATGTACACGTTCATTGGTCTTGAAAAAAGTGCAATGTATGACTTTTTGTTTGAATAAAATGAGAAAGTGATAATTTGTTTATGGTCTTTACTTGATCAGTGTTGGTAGGATTTGCTAGAATTCAATTAAACTCGACCCATATGGTAGCTGTATTTACATGGTGATTTTACAGTACTCATTGTTTAAAATAATTTTTTTTATGGTGCTTCTAACACCTTCAAGAGCGCAGTTGGCACCACCATAACCTGAATTAGCTGTCCAGATCTCCCCTGTAAAAAAGTTAACACACATCCCCGTAGGAATTCATGTGTACCTCATTCACAAAAACCTTAGAGTTTGGGATAAATAGTACCTTTTTCCACATCTTCCTGGATGTCATTAGTAACTGCACATACCTTCATTTAGGGCAATTAGTAACTGCACATACATTCTTTTAGTACATTTTTATACCACGTGGCCTAATGTGATGCTTCTAGTTTGTGTTGCAAGATGAAAACTCAATCATCGTGTGTTGCTATCATGAGTTTTGAATAAACTGAAGGCACAGTGTTGACCAGGTGACTGCAGGAGTGTTACAGGGTAATGCTATCCGTTGTGACTAACCATGGAACCTTCTGATCTCTTCTGATCGAATTAACAAGCATACAGGGTTCACGCCAATCATCAAGAGGGGACAGACCAGGTGAGTGAGCCAACTGAACATTGGATAGCAGCCTGTTCTTCTTACACTTTTTTGGTACCGTGTAAATCCATCAGTCTTTCTCCCTGCCACTTCACGCTGACCTGAGTCCCGTGATAATCCTGTTGTTTTCACTCTTGCTCACACAGTCCTGTCTCGTAGTGAACTCTTCTGCTCTTTTGTTTTCTGTACTGTTCCAGCCCTCTTTATCAAGGAAGGTATTTTATCCAAAGTGAAAGTGTAACGGGGTGTCCCTGTACCCCGAGATCTAACATACGCAAGCGAAATGTGAAAAACGCCCCTTGCCCTGCTATTCTGCCTCAACCAGTAATCTCTGTAATCTGATTAAGGCCTCTTGTTTAACTGTTTCGGCTGCTGAGTGCTTATTACAACCTGACTCCCTCAAAGACCTTGTTTCACAGTGTAACACAGACACTCCGCGTCCGACTGAGAAGAGCCTTGGGACTGAGATCGCAAAGATGAGCTCCGAGAACAACGTGGACTATCCTAGAAAGATACTGGACTACGTGGAGGGCTTCTTGGTATCAAAGGTAATTCAAACTGCCTGCCAATGCTGTATGTTTTACAATAAAATGGTATTGTGATTTATGGTCTTAAATGTAAATTGCACTTCTAGCATGCAGTATCTACACAAACCTGGTTTGGACATACTGACATTGCTGAGTCACATGGTATCGCAGTAAATAAAATGGCAATGTGAAATTTGTCATCAGATGTTCAGCTGATGTTCTGAATGTTATGTGATAAAAGGTCAAGTGGTCCCCTTAGGCCCCCAGCTCTGACAGAGTCCCCCTCTCCCGCACAGACCCTGTTTGCCTCCTGTGAGCTGGGCGTGTATGACCTCCTGCTGGCGTCGGGGCAGCCCCTTTCCGCCGTGGAGGTGGCGCGGGGGCTGGGAACCAGCGAGGATGGGATGGAGCGCCTCCTGTCTGCATGCGTGGGACTGCAGCTTCTGACCGCCCAGGCTGGCGACGGCAAGGGTACTGTTCCTTCAGGTCCAGAATACAGGCTCATACTGCAGTTATACTTCAGTCCCCTAGAACACTGTTCACGTCATTAGAGCATTTTCAAAACTTTTAATAATAGGAAGTGGACCTCTGCCCAGACAGCCTCCCAAAATAAAAATACGTTTGGATGTTTACTTCTGAACATAAAACTTGTGCATCAACACATCAATGTTTGCTTCAAGAACAGTGAACGGTAATGTTCTCTGTTGCAAATGATGTAATTCAAGTAAATACATTTTGCTCTTATTGCTCAGTGTTCAGGACATCAGATTTATTCTCAACGTGAATGTACAAAAAAGGATGTTAACTGATACTTCTTTGCGCAGTCTGATTTCAGTGTTTGTGAGAGGATTGTTATTTACGCAAAACACCAATAATGTAGAAGAAGGTGTTTCTGTGAAAGAAATGGTCTTGAAATTAGGAGACAAGTGTAGAATGAAAATGATGTTTTGTACAGCACTTCAGCACTGCATTAACTGTCTGTGTTTATTGGACACAGTGGACTTACTTGGCCTGTTTTGGAAGGTGCAACCAAACGGTGAATCAAATTCTCCACGAAACAAGATGTGAACAGTACATTTATTTGAATTCTCTCACTGTGTCAGTTGTGTTTCTGTCAGCTCTGCTTGACCTATCATGTTAGAAGTTCATTGTCATTGCGTTCAGTGAATGTACAGAAAACTTAAAATAGATTCAAGCTTTTTCTTTTGTGCAATGGTATGATCTCTGAAAATCTGATTACCTGCAGTTCTGTTGTTGTTGTTATTTATTTATTTGTCAGATACCCTAATCCAAGCTGACTTACAGAGAATTATAAGTGCTGTGCAGAATACTAATAACAAATAAGCAAGCACAGCACAGCAAATTGCATACAGCTACATAAAACGTGATATGGGGCCTTCCTATCTGATTAAAACACAAATCCCTGAGTGCAGCTTCAATTATGTTTATATGGTTTGGACACAAAACTGGATTATAAGCCTTTTGCCTCTTGCTGCTAGGGTTAACAGGTTTGGGTTTTTGTGTATTAAAATAATAAAAAAAAAAAAAAAAAAAATAGAAAAACACTAGCAACAACCCTACATTATCTGAATGTGGAAAAAAGGGTAAAAACTGCTTGTGGCATGCTGCCACTGCCCATTTAGGGGAGTTATGAATACTAACCTCTATTCACTCGTGAGAGTCCACAACAGTGGAAATAGCAGTGCTATTTCTTGAATTTAGTGCAATTGTTTCCAAATAAAAAAGAGACAGGAGTCCAACTGTGTGACAAGTTCATCGCTCTAACACACCATTCTTGAATTTGCCCAGCCTCATTTGAAAGACCAGGCCCATTGGAATGAGAGAACAAAACATTCAGATAGTGCTGAAGTATTAATGTCTTGTGGGAATTTTAAACATGGACATTTTTTGCCTTTCTAGTCCTCTATAGCAACACAGAGATGTCAAAGATGTACCTCACAAAGTCCAGTCCACGGTCTTTGTTTCATTCTATACAGTACAACTCCAAGACCATCTACTTGTGCTGGCACTACCTTACTGATGCAGTCAGGTAAGTCACACTTGCGGCTGACAGTATGCATGCATGCATATAAACGCACGCTCACACACTGACAGATAGATTGTTTCATAACTGACTCATACTGTTTGTCATTGAGTTTTTAGCTTGTGGTTACATTTTTATGATTTCAGAACATCATTAGTTTCCAGTCACTAAAATTAATGAACAATGTCGTGTCACTCGGGTAATTTTCATATTCAAATTTAAAGCTGAGGACAATTTCAGATGCATTGACAACAGATTCACAATAGTCAATAAAGACCGTAGTCTACAAAAAAAAAATTAGGCCTTTAATTTGTCTGTCCAGGTAACAAAGTACTGCAGCATAAAAGCATACAAAAATAAAAAGGTTTTGCTGGAGGCAAATGCTACTGTGCAAAGCATCTGTGTATGAACAAACCATATTCTGTTCAGAAATGTCAGCAAACATCAACAAAGATGATGTGGCTCTTCATTGCAAGACACATCCATTTCAACCTCACATCAAATTCAAAGGATTCGAAGCATTCAGACTGTCCTTATACGCATGACAGAGGTTATTCAGTACAGCCAAAGCATTTCAGTACACAAACTTATAAGATCAATCCTTCCTCTAGCTCTTTCGAGAACACAAAACAAGATAAAAAGATATTTTCTTTTTTTTGCAGAGAGGGGAAAAACCAGTATGAGAAAGCCTTTGGAGTGAGCTCCAAAGATCTCTTTGAAGCTCTGTACAGGTGAGAGTAGAAAAGGTGTCCTCTCCAGAGCCCCTTTTCCAGGCTGATCCCCCTCTTTGGGAAGGGGTTATTAATATTCCTCTGGTGCCTCCTCTCCTTCAGTGCATATGAAGCTGTCATCTCTGCCCAGTAATGACTTTTCAGAGTCTAAACTGCCTTGAGATTAGAGATAAGAGCAGGTCTCTGTCCCAGAGCTGTACTGTGTTTCACTCAGGCCCGCTGTTCCACAAGCTGCTCATACAAACCGCACAGACGGCTCCCCCCCTACCCCCACCCGCTAACATGGAAAATGGTACTATTTATAGAGCCCTGGTGTTTTAAGGAGCAGGTCAGGGGTCACGTTAGGCCCCGTGGAGGCTGCCTGGGATGAGGGGAAACTGCCCTTTTGATGAGAGATGGCACAGTTAGAGTCCGCACAGTGGCAAAGGTCATTTTTTTGTTCCCTCTCACTCCTTACCTGTCCTCTGGCGGTCCTCATGGGGTGAGTCTTCCACTGGGCAACTTCTCCTTTTATACAGAAATTGAGGTGTGAATGATGTCATGAAAAATGACATTTGATCCCACTTTTCATGGAAATGTACGTGTGGGTAATGTCATGAGAGATGACATTTGATTGCTTCATTGTAATGCTTAACTAGAATCATACAGAACACATCTAGTATGATAGCAATATAAATGTGAGCATTTAAAACACAAATTTAAAACATAAATTGAAAATTTATTACATTTTCACGTAATTTAATACATTTCCATATATCACTGGCATCAAATATAAAATGGGGTTCAGAGTGACTTATTTGTCATCAGGAGAGGAAGTTCCCTCTAAAATATTACATCATCCCTCTCCTCAGGACAGTCAGAGCATCTAATCTCACAGACAGTGTCTCTTATTGGATGCAAGTTCAAGTTTCCATATCATTATCAGAACCCTGTCCTCTTAGCCTGGCCTTACGCATTCTCTGTTTCTGTTCCCCTCAAAAGGGCATCTGGCCGCAAGAAAACAAAATGCATTAATAAGTTATGGAAGACAGAAAGAACACTTCATCGCTGGTGGGCTCAGCAGAGCTGTCGGTCTGAGTATTTGTAAAAGTTTGCGTTCTCTACGGTTACAGCCATGGCTGCCAGGCATGGGTGACTCACGATTGGCTGTTCCATCCTGGCTGCCCCAGGTTGTCTCCAATATGAAAAGCTTGACATTTGGGTCCTTGAGTGTGGCAGGATATTGGATCGGGCATAGTGTGGCTTTGGGATACGAATGGGGACCGTCTGCTCCCTCCCTGTGCGCCGTTCACTTACCCAACATGCTATTTGTTTTCCCAGCAGACACGCCAGCAGTGCGCCGGCTCGCTGCTGGGTAGGGAAGCTGGGACTAAAAAGAGCTCCCCCAGGCGACAGATTACCAAAACACCCATAAGCAGCTCAGAAGGAAACGACTTGCCCTCTGGGAGCCCAAATGCAGACTCAGTTTGCGTTCTGGGGCACACAGCACTTTGCCCTCACTTAGATTCCAGATGACGCCCGCTCGAGCACTTAGTCAGACAGATTTTCAGTCAAAAACTTTTGCAGTGTTTAGCTTCTGATAAGATGTGTGTGCATCCATTAATTTGGTATCTGTGCTCATTTCAGGTCTGATGAAGAGATGGTGAAGTTCATGCAGCTCATGAACTCCATCTGGAATATCTGTGGCAAAGATGTGGTAACGGCCTTTGACCTCTCGCCCTTCAAGACCATTTATGACCTTGGAGGTTCGTAGCACTTAATGTTAAGTATGTCCTCATATTGCCTTCAGCAGATGTTTGTGTGACATTTACTAAAGACTACTTTGCTTTAGTAAATCACTAACTGACCCTCAAGTCACCATCAACAAACATGGACTCCCAATCTAAAAAAAAAATCTCTTTTCATCCGATGTGCCTCATGACATTAATTTCCTTCATTATTAATTTGCATAATTGCACCCTTATACAGAGTGACTTTACATCTCACATCTTCATTTATACTTTGCCTATTTAAGACAGAAATGTAGGTTAAGCACCTCACTCAAGGGTACCTAGAGCACCCAGGATCTGAAGGCGCAATCTTCCAGTTACTAAGTTACAGCTCCCTAACCATCATGCCACACTTCTGCCCGAACATATCGATTTAAATTGCGATTTCAATTGAAAAGACAGATAGCCTCTCTCTCCACAGATCAATGAAAAACTCTAAAAACTGAACTGAAATCTTTATTGGCAGCAGTGTACATTATGTACCACTGGAGATTGCAGTGAAAACCTTTTTAGCTTGCCATGCAGCAATGAAACCACAATTTCCTGTGTGCTTATCTGAGCATTTACATTGAGCACAGAAATATTCTATGACTTGACTTGATTCCGCATGGTGTAGCATTTACGCCCCTGCCGCAGTGTGTTGAAGCGGACCGTGGTGTTGCTGCACTTCTGTTCGTCTGAAGGGGGGGGGGGGCAACCGCAGGGACCATATGGAGGAAGTGGAACACGGCTCGGCTTTCACGGTTCCGGTCCCAGGTGCTTGGACAGGTGAGGCACCCAGGCGTATTGGGGGCCGAGGCAAAGGATGCTGACGTCAGGTCCACCCGGTCAGCGGCAGCCATCTGTCCCTGCTGCTGCTGCTGGACCGTCTCTTCAGAACCACAGAGAAATTAGCGGAACACCGAAGTGACTGAGGGCACTGATCCATTTACCGGCACCATTTTATTTGAAGGGTGAAGTGCGGGATGTAAGAGGTGATCACTTTTCCTAAGGGGTTGCTGGAATGAGGGACACAACAATAACAGATGAAAGAGCCCTTTCAATCGAACTGAGTTGAGTAACATCAGAAAGTGCTGTGAATTGCCCTTGGTGTAATGAAATCACTGGATGCCATTCCTTTCTTCACTGTCCACAGATGACTGTCAGACAGTGCCTTTTAATCCGTGGGTCCATACAATGACCACCCACATCTGTCCACAAAGTAGAGCACACCCAGCCAGCAGCTAATGGCTAGGTGCTTGATGAGAATGCATTTAGGTTTTTTGGCTGAGCAGTAAGTAGTGCTCGTCTCCACAGGGTGGAGCTGTGCAGTCACTGCTCTGAGGGGTCTGGTGCCAGGCTTTCTACCTCTCTTTTGGCATGCAGACACAGGGCTCTCAACCAGACGGGAGAGCAGCCTGGTGATAGACCCCCGACTGGGCATGCCAGGAGGGAGGGGGGAGGCGGGGTGAGCATTGCTTTGTGCCAACCCTAAACCCTCAGTCATCCCTCATGAACAATGGGGGCAGGGGCAGAGCAAGGACACAAAACAAATCTCAAATGCCTCCCAAGCTCCCACTCCCTCCTATACTACTCTTAATGAGGATCTCTTGGCATCCTAAGATAGCGGAAATAAACAAGCAGGATATAAGTCACATCAGGATGTCAAAAGATTTAAAAATGCATTCTCCTCTGGCCAAGGGTATTGTGAATGAGTTCTACTGAAATCCCACCAGACAGCAGGTGCTTGATCCACAGCCATAAAATGGACGGATGTTTTTGCAGCCGGACTCTGGGGAAATCCTGTGGACCCGAGATGGACACGGACATAAAGTGGCCGTCTCGTATTATCTGCTTCCAGAGAGCATCTGATAAGCCAACATGCTGGGCCAGAGAAATCAGAGGAGATTAAGGGTGTGCAGAGCGGATCTCCTGCGGAATGATATGTCAGAGCTCCGCTCAGGCGGAGGAACGTTCGCTTACATTATTCAGGAAAACAAGGTCGCTGTCGAGTTTAATTGTCTTTGATGGTGGACGGCATGTTGATCTCAGAGGGGAGCCGGGATTGTGCAAAAGGTGGCAGGGAGCTGCAGCCCTGGTCCAGCTGAAGCCAGCTGAAGTGTTCATGCCTCAGGCCAAGGGGCTAAGAGCCCACAACCAGCTGACGTCACCTGACAGCTTTCATCACAGTGCTTAATTGGCCCCGGGGTCATGCTGGTGCCTGAGTGTGTGTTGTGTATTTTTGTGTGTGTGTGTGTGTGTGTGTTTACATTTGTATGTATGTGTGCGTCTGTTTGTGTGTGTGGAAGAAATGGGGATGTATGTGTCTGTGTGAGTATGTGTGTGAGTGTGTGCGTGTGAGTTGTTTGTGTTTATATGTGTGTATTTTGGGTGTGTTGTGTGTATGTGAGAGGGTATGGAGCGTTATGCCTGTGGATGCATATTGTGTGTTTTGTGTGTTTTTGTGTGTGTTTCAGTCACATGACCTTGCGGAGGGTGTGTGTGCCCTGATGATTATAGGTGAACAGCCTGAGAGACTACAGGAACAAATTGCATCTCTTACTATGAGTGCCCTCTTCCTGTCAAAGGCAGTGGGTGGGCCTAAAGGACACGCATTGTCCTCTCACTGCAGGGGTGATAGGCATCGTTACTGCTCCTTTCAGTTCCCTTCCTGTGTCCGCCCTGCATCAGCTTTTGTGGAGGGCTTCCACAGGGAACAGTGTCGTGTTTGAACAATGAGAACAAGACAAAATAGGAGCGTGTGGGGAGAACGATGACAGCATGATTAACTGAGGTAACATTTGGAGGGAAACGTGTTTAATAATGAAAGCCTTGGCTTTTGACAGCCAAGAAGACGAAGCTGGCATTTAGAGAGGAGAAAAATGAAAATTTCAGGAAGGGGTAATGTCTATTCTCTCCTTGTCTCCTCTATTGAGAAGACGTACATTCTAGTTAACATCAAGTCATTTTAGATTTACAAGACAGTATTAAAAAAATCCACCTTGCCCTTGTCGTCATCTCAAAACAAGGGTGAACTTCAAGTCCTCCAGAAGTTTGATTCGTTGGTGTCAGTTTATATTCCTGACCTCCTTTAAAGGCTTTGATCATGAGAAATTATGCAATCTATACAAAGAGTGACTCATAGTACTTGTAGTTCTACATCTCAAATATTTTGCAACCGTGGTATAGTATTTGTCCCATAATTACATAAATATTGATTCACACATTAACAATCCTAAAGGCTTTAGCTCTGCGTCCTGTTCTCTACTTCATTTTCCTTTCAGCTGGACCACCTCAGGTTCACAGTTTCTTTCTTGTGTCCTCTTTTGTTTTTTTAAGGTTGTAGTGGAGCGTTGGCCAAACAGTGCACATCTGCTTACCCAGAATCCACGGTGACGATCTTTGATCTCCCCAAGGTGGTGTGCACGGCCAAGGAGCACTTTATGTCAGTGGACGAGGGGAGGATTTTCTTCCACGAAGGTACCTCAGCCGTTACCCAGACTTCGACTGGCATCCTCGCAGAGGACAGCTAGGGGATTGATAACTCATTGCAGGAAGAGGTTATTGGTTCAGGGATCATTTGTCAAGGCTCTAATACTGATGTCAGACTGACAGAGCGCAGGAGGAAAGGTTGTATCAGTGCAGAAACAGGAAGCAGGCAGCAAGGTCACACTTATCAATTTGTATCACCTCAGACTTTGAATGACGCACACATCGCCCTAATTCCGATTTAGTGATGCAATGCTCAGTATGACCTTCAGGAAAAAAAAAATGTGACACATCATACATCTGTATAGCACCTTGTCACACCCAAGGAACAGTGGTCATTCAAGCTGTTGTCACTTAATTTGAGGACACATGATTCATTAATTTGTTACTCTACTGCTGCTCAGTGTCATTTCCTGAAAAAATGTGTCCTTTTTCGTGAAAGCACAGACAACAGGGGTAATGAAATCTCAGAGACTTCCTGTCTAACTGTCAGCCGTGGTGTCGTATCCGCGGAGATGCCTGTCTTCTGAGTCATATGATGAAATAGAGGTCGGTTCCGAGAAGAGAGGTTGTCCTAGGGGAGGTGGGGAGGGATGGGGGTGGGGGCAAGGTGAGCGGTGATGCTCTTCGGGGGCATCCCGGTTGGTCTGTGTTAATGTAGAAGTGTCAGGGTGCCAAGCCTGCAGCTGCTCCTCTCTCTGTCTCTCAACAAGACAAATTACACTGGCTTCACAGCTCAGTCTCCATCCCATGAAACCAAGAGGGAGGAATTACAATGATACTAAGCGTCAGGCCATTTATTCTCCGTCTCCCTGTGAAGGAAATGGCAGGTCAGATATGCAGATGAAATGTGAGGCTTTGGAGAGTCAGACATACTCTACATTATGTGCATGATCACATTACAATACTGGCATTCAGCAGACGCTCTTATCCAGAACGACTTATAAAGGTTACTTTTTTACCATGTTATCCATTTATAGAGCGGGATATTTACTGAGGCAACTGTGGATTAAGTGCCTTGCCCAAGGGTACAACAGCAGTGCCACGGCAGGGAATTGAACTGGCAGCTTTTCAGTTACAAGTCCTGCTCCTTACCACTATGCTACACTGCCACCAGTTTATGATCATATCAGTGATTTTGTGTATGATCATTAATAGCTTACAATTTTTACATGTTATCCATTTATACAGCTGGATATTTACTGATGAAATGTGGGATAAGCATGAAACACAAATAAAAATGCAACACATAAGCTATGAGGAACATCGATCAGGATATTGTGTAATGGATTTCATAATCCTGGAGGGAGGGAGCCAACAGGCTGACTAGTTTTCATTTAATCAGTTGCCTCTCAGACCTGCACTGTTTGTTTAAATTGGTTCAATTGGTTCAATTATTGAATTATTGAGAAGTGGGTACATATACAGGTGGTACAGTATGACATACCAGATCAATCCCCAGGCCCTGGGCATATGGCTGGTTGTGCTGGGATTGTCCCTGAGTAACTGAATCTTCCTCTGCATCTGTCTTAGGGGACTTCTTCAAAGACTCTCTCCCTGAAGTGGACCTCTACATTCTGGCCAGAATCCTGCATGACTGGACAGATGCTCGGAGCCTGGAGCTGCTCACCAAGGTCCACAGGTCCTGCAAACCAGGTACAGAACCACATACAGTAAGCAGAGTACCAAAAACATAAGCAAGCCACAGCCTCTCTCCACCACAGAAAAAGACCACTCCCCTCTGATTGCGATTGGCTGTCAAAAAGATTCCGTAAGGAAATTATAAAGATTCCATAGGAAGAGAGTGCTGTTTTTGAAAAAATAAGAAATGTCATATTCTATTCTATTCTGAGCTGTATATTTATTATAAGAGTTTGTTCAGCCAAACTCAGGAGAGGAAAGGCAAGGCTGAAATAAAACAGAGAATCCATATTTACGTCTCACAGAGTTCTCCCACTGTACCCTTGCCTCCCTCTCTAAGGTCTGATTAATTGCAGCTGAAATGTTTCACTGAGGCCAGAATCCCTGACCTGCGGTGATAAAAACTGTGTCAGTGCCTCCAGAGCTTTGTCCTGGCTGGGCAGGGTCATAACTGCCCAAACGGTTTCAACCTTGGACATGCAAATTTGGACGAAAAAAAAAATCTTCACAAACATGCCTCGGAGCTGTTCTCCTCAAATGTACATTTACAGAGGAAAAAAAAAAAAAGAAAACGCTAGCCACAGAAATCTCATTTGCACCCACAAGCAAGTTATGTAATGCACAGACTCCCTGCTGCAATGAAGACCATAGACTATGACATTGCTTTGACCTTGCAGTCTCCGTTAGCAAAGAAAGCAGACCATTACTATGGAGAGGAGTTGACTAAAAGAAAGAGCGTGGGATTGTGTCGAGTGTCTCTGCTTCGCCACCTTTGTGTGCCCTGAGACGTGGTAAATCTTCTCCTTGTGGGTTGTGTTGCCTTGGCGCTGTCACGTATGCCATTTGCGGGGTTGGTTCTAATGCAAACACTAAATCACGCACGGTTACAAATGGAAATGGGACCCATGCTCCATCACTCCGAGGCCTGACGGGGTGACACAGACAAAACAATTCAGATTGATCTTATCCCTGTCGGCCATGGATATCTTATGAGCTTTATCTCTCGGCTGAAAGAAACAAAACTCAATTTGTTTGACATCCCTCCCCTCTCCTCTCTTTCTTCATGTGTCTGTATATCACGCACAGGGGGGAGGGGCAGGTTTCTGGAATAGTCATGGACTCTGGAACCACACGCCTAGCTCCCACTCAGCAAAAGACAGTCAAAGACATCACTACTGTTGAAGAGTTATGGCAAAACCATCACTACACAATACACATTTCCAGTGTGAATACACTACTTAGGAGCTAGCTGGCTTCACTGATTGAAGTAACATTACTGAAAGCTACGCAGGTTTTTTGAGCATAACACAACCACAACCTCCTATGAGTGGCACAGTCAGCTGTTGTACCTATTGGTTTGGCTCAGAATGTGTTGGGCCACTCTCAGGTTCCTTTGACATGGCTGATGTGCTCACCCCATACACCTCACACAGCTAGACTCTGCCTGCACCCCACATCACACAGGTAGTGCAGAATCCAGGAGAGACAGTCTGAGCATGCCCGGTATGCAGCTGTGAATTACCGCGCCCTGGGGATCGTCAGGGTCACTCAGCCTTGAGATTAGATCTGTCGCCTTGCAGCTGGATCCATGAGCCCTTCCATTGGTCATTCTGATTCCGTTGGAGTCAGCCTGCACAGATCCAGTCTGACGTTGGGAGCATCTGACCCTTTCATGCACTGTGTACACGAGCCCAAAACATCCATCTCACCACCCAACATTCATTCTGTGCCCTCTTCAAGGATTAGAGTAACATACAGCTTTCCTCCTCTGTATGGTGACAGGGGCTGTCTCTTTCTGAGATGAGTGATGATTCGAAACTCACTGATAAGGAAACCATACCCTATAGACTATTAATATATAATGACTTGGGTGAGCAATGCCCCTCTACTCAAGTGCTGGAGATGCGTCTGGTTTTTATTCAGTCCAAAACCTTTTTGTGTCATTAGATACCTTGTTATGTTTGATTTATGGGGCCCACCATGCATAGGACTATAGTAATAAGACACAGTAATACAGCAATAAGACCCCTGCCAGAAGCCTGGCAGGGTAGCAAAACAATATTGAGAGGTCTGCTTACCTATGCTGTGCACAACTGCTCTGACAACATTCGGTCCAGAATAACTTATCCAGGAAAAACTTGCCAAATCTTCCTCCCTAATCTTAACAACAAAATGGCAAAAACTGAAACTAACTCAGGATCAGTACTTGAGAGGAAAACCTATATGTGTAAATTCTTCAAAATTCTGCATGTGTCACTGCGCTGTATGTGACCAGGTGGGGGCGTGCTGTTGGTGGAGGCTCTTCTGAATGAGGACAACAGCGGCCCCCTGACAGCCCAGCTGTACTCCCTGAACATGCTGGTGCAGACGGAGGGGAGGGAGAGAAAGGCGTCAGAGTACACTGCCCTCCTGACCACCGCTGGGTTCACCAGCATCCAGGTCCAGAGGACTGGAAAGATCTACGACGCTATCCTGGCTAGGAAGTAGGCTGGTAGCTGAGCTGCTTTCTTCCTTGGTGATATTTTTTTACCATCAACTCAGAGCCCCAGGTTCAATGTGACCATAGTACACCTTGTCAATAATATTGAGTGAGACATTTTAAGCAAGTGTTTTTTTTATACTTGCCAAATATATTTTATTGTTTGGTGTTTGGTTTCATTGAAAAATGATCCATTAAAAATTTTAGGCAAGAATTGAAAAATGTACAGCTTGATTAAATTTACTACAGAAAAATAAAGACTGCAGTCAGATAGAACCTCTGTACCTGAGCCTGGCACACCTTATGCTGTAGGATGCTTTTTGTATTCTTTTCCTACATTAAAGCTTTCAATAAGACATCTCCTCAGTGTTCTGAACCAATTTATTTGTTACCAGTTTTGAAATTATTATTGCACATATTTGATGATTTATATGGCACAAGCCAGTAGTATCCAATATACTGTATATATATAATATTGCATAATTTAATGCTAGTATTCAGTACTGTATCCCTATATGACCCACGTGAATGTATTTAGTTTGACTTTTCCCCTTATAGCAATTGTGGAAACATAGAACCTGCCTGTTTGTTGCTTGTAATCCTGAGGAAAATTTGTACACTACCTCAAAAATAGAATTGTTATTAAATTAGAAAACATATTCTCACTGTTATTTTGGTGCCATGGAAAAAAGTATACCCCATTAAAAATGTATGAACAAAATTAAAAATGACATTTAAAATCTAAACAAAAAATACAAAAATAAAAAGTGTTCACTTCAGAATGATATAGCTAAAGGTGTTCAATATTCTCTCGGTTCATTGATTGCTGAAATGTGACAGAGCAATCAGGTAAGATGGGGTTCATTCTGGGTTGAGTGCATATGTGACCTAGGCTGTGAGGTCACATGGCCTGTGGCCATCTCTCTTCCTCTGGCAGGGATCACACAGACCATTGGGCACGACCACCTGGGAAACCGATCTCACACCCCATTGGGTAACCCATTGCCCAAGTAACCACAGCGATTCAGGATTGTCAGTAGAGGGGGATTCTCTCTCAGACATCACTGCGTTAATTAATCACAAACGGAAGCTACATTAAAATAGAATTACAAGAATGGCAATTTGAAGTGATATGATGTTATGCTGATGGACAAACATATGCACGCCTGTGTGTGTACGTGTTTGGTTTAGTGGTTAAGGTTGCAGAAACCACTTCAGATCACATCTAGGTGTGTAATCTGTTGCTATTGATAAAGGCACATACAAAGCAAATATGTAAAATAATGTTTATGTGAATACGATCAGAATCAGAATCAGACTTTGTTGGCCAAGTATCCTTTTACACATACAAGACATTTGACTACAGCTCTGATGTCTCTCATAGTGCTCTCATACAATGTAAAGTTGACAACAACAAACACCACCCAACAGTAGTGGTGCAACAAACAACAACAGTAGTGCAGGACACATACATGGAATGGAGTAAGGATGGAATGAATGAGGTATATAAAAATAAATATGAACAGATACTGTACTGTAAGTTAGCTACTGCACAATAAGTTAAAGTGTACATGAGTGCAGGCTGTGGGTCTGTACAACAATTAGTTATATACAACTATTGCACTGTGTTTATGAGTGTGGTCTTGCTAAAAACCACAGACTAAGTTGTGATGAAGCACCATGGTTTGTCCTTGCTGGCTCTAGCACATCCCTGCTGGAATTCACATTAAAGCCCCGGTCACGCACGCACACTGTGCTGCTTAGAGATGGCCTGTACTTAGGGCACACAAAGGTAAATGTGCAATGTTTCTGGCCAGCACAGCTTACAGGGAAGTCAAAAACTCTCATGATGGGGACACACTGAGAAAAGTAAGCACTCCCTGAGTGAGTGAGTGAGTGTGTGTGTGTGTGTGTGTGTGTGTGTGTGTGTGTGTGTGTGTTTGTGTGTGTGTGTGTGTGTGTGTGTGTGTGTGTGTTGTATGTGTTTGTGTGTGTGTGTGTGTGTGTGTGTGTGTGTGTGTGTGTGTGTGTGTGTGTGTGTGTGTGTTTGTATGTGTTTGTGTGCGTGTGTGTGTGTGTGTGGGTGTGTGTGTGTGTGTGTGTTTGTGTGTGTGTGTGTGTGTGTGTGTGTGGGTGTGTGTCTGTGTGTGCGCGTGTGAATGTGTTTGTGTTTATGCATTTGTCAGGTCCCCGTTCCTCATCCATCTGTAGATAAGGGATGTTAACAGCAGCGCGCCAAAGTCTGACTCACAAGCAGCAAATGTCCCGCACAGGGCCCTGGCCATTACTCACTCGGAGGGATGACGCAGCCTGACCGATTGAGTCTCTCTCTGTCCCTGTCCTCCTCTCAGCTGCAGGCCACGGAGCACTGCGCCGGGAAAGGACAGAGGACTCCGTTACAGAATTTCTGCTCATTGCTGATTGGATTCCTAGTCAATCTGGCCATGATGACACCTCTGCTCGATTGAATGGTTTTGTAAGATTGAACTTCAAACATCCCCCTGCAGCTCTGACACTGGTTCTGTAATGGATTCCACCATCTTTCCATATCAATTTTCTCTCTAACATTGTGTTGAAAAGGCTGGTTTCATAAGAGGGTGAAACCCAGGGGAAGTTTTTTGGTTAGACGTTGCAAGCGTTCCTAACGTGAGGGATGTTGATTGGTGTGTATTTGATACATCCAGAAACACTTTCCCTGGGATTCAGTGCGATATTTTCTAAAAAAACAAAATTCATTTTATGCTCCAATGAGATATACATTTCAATATTAATTATAAGGAAAATTACTGATAATTTATTCAGGGAACAGCTCAAGGTGTCCTGAGAATAATTAATTACATGAATCAGCAAAATGCCTGAGCAGACCCTGACAGCTTTATACTTTTGACCCTACTTTCTGATTAAGTCAACACCATTAGTCCCTACAATCGATTCAAAAATCAATTTGTCATCTGGAGACAGATTTTGTGATATTTGGGGATAGATTGTTGTGATCACTGATGCTTTCAATTTATTTCAAAAATGGATTTGCAGAAAATACACTGTTATCTATAAAATAAGTCATTTTTGAAGAAATAAATTAAAAATAGACAAAAGAGCAAAATGCAGAATGATCAAGGCTCGTTTTCTTCTTTTAAAAGGAACATCTTACACAGCCCTGCAAAGACAACTTTGCTACATGTCTGTTTTCAGTTTAACCTTGCCGGCAGCGATTCTGAAAAAAGGATAGAAACAAACAGACAATGTTATTTATATATTTTTATATGAATGCTCCAAAATTAAGGCATGTGGCGAGAGAAATTGAGAGTCACATTGAGTGATGTCAACCTGCTTCACCCACAGGCCCTGTGGAGGTCTTAAGGCATGCTGGGGGCATGGAACTAAGTCATCTAAAGGGTCACATGATTTGAAAGAAAGTGCTCATGACACTGGTAGGAAAAAACAATGTCAAAATGCTGCCTGTAATTAAATTTGGTCTCAAATATTAATTGACCAAGATGAAACAATATGGATTTTCAACTTAAGATCTGACAGGCTTAAGACCTTTGGCAATTCAGGAATTATGAGCTAGGAATTGTTTACAATTAAGTTCCACGACTTAAGTTTTCATGGCAGAAAAAAACAGATCAAAGCAAAGCATTCATATCCAGTTCAGAGATGTTCTGATAAATGATTCATGGATAACCTAGCCGTGCGACTCGACACACTTTCCATTATTGTGCAATTCTCAGGCGATTTGGGGAAGGAATCACAACGCATATGTGACGCTATTTTTACATCCTTGAATGCGCGCTTCAACACTCTGATCATCCCTTCATTGAAGAAACAACACTCGCAATGTTCAAACGCGGGGCAGGCGTTCCGTTGCCTTCATTAACCTCCAGGGAACGCGATTACGCCGCTGCAACAATAACCTTGACAGGAGCGAGCCGACAAACATGGTAATTAGCAAAATCAGTATGTCTCATTCAGCGCTGTCTGTTCAGACTTATCAATGTCAAAAAGACAGGCGGAGAGCGAATTAGGATGTGTCCGGGCGGTCGAGGGCGGTGAGTCATGCTTTGGGTCTTTTGTCACAGGAGAGGAGCCACCCTTCTCCCTTCACAGCCTGACCTGGGGACCTTTAACTGGCCCTCTTCACCTGTATTGTGTCCATGGGAATGCTGTGTTCTGAGGTCTGGTGCCTCTTTCAATGTGAACTCTTGCTCATGGAACATTTGTCATTGTTGCAAAAAGGCAGGTGACTCATAACCCCAGCTGGGAAATACAACCGCATCGACCACACAAGGCTGACGGTCTGAAATTTCAAGCTGAAAGGGAAAGAGACAGCTTTGAAGAATAACTACCCAGATTTGAACCGTTTTTTTTTTTTTTTCCTTCAAAGGTAGAGAGATTCTTAAGCCTGGGAAAAAGGTCATGAACGAATTATAGGTCAGACAACATTGGGAAGGCTGAATTGTTTTAACAAGGAAATACACCATTTTGTTGTTTTACTATTTTGCATTTTTAATCACAATTGATAAAAAAAACACTTTTTGCGGTTGAAAATCAACTCTGTGCAATTTCTGTTCTCTTTTCGTCCACTTGCATAATGAAATACCAAAATCTGTCGTGTTGAAGACGATGAACAAGATGTAGCTGTTTGTTGTTTCATGAAATACAGACCTCAAACTGGGACAGTGCTGAAAAATATGAAATGAGACAGCGACGTGGTCCTGCAGTTCCAGAAGCCTGTGGGTCTTTTCAGAGGAGCCACATTCACACATGCTAACACAAGTCTTTTCAGGATTTGATAAAAGCTGTGACTTCCACCACAGGCAATTCTTTTGTCAATTCAAAACATTTCAATTATTCATCAGAAACGGCTTCACTAATGGCAGCGTCGAATAGAGGACAACGCCATTTCATCCCTGTAGGTTTTTCTTTCACATGAACACAATTCAGTTCAACAATCACTCAGCTAAGGGAATGCTGCTTGAGTAGTGTAATTGAATGGATGCCTGCCATTTGTTGAAAATAACAGAAAAGTGTTTCAGTTTACTCCATTACAAGGTGTTTCTGAGGTGCTAAAACAGTTTCCCTTCTTAGGCAGGGAAAAAGGTGCTGGAGGGGAAACATTAAGCTTTTTAATAACCCCCCAGATTTGTGAATTAAAGTTTCCCCCACAAAAAATAGGTATTGCAATTCACTAACATCTTATATTAGTTCATGTCACACGCAACCATATTCAAAGATACACAAGGTGGACACCTCATCCAACAGCTTTCCTAGCTTCAGTGAGGCACCATCACAAATCTAGGCCATGCTTTTTTTTGTGTTCTGACCCAAAAAAGGTGTTTCATGTTGCAGTCTGTCATTGCAGGCAGTCACCTTTCAGGAGGACTTTCAGTAAGGGTTCATCTGTGATCCTGACCATAGATTGATCTAGGTCATGACCACTGGATAAAAACACTTTTTTTGTTGGAGCATTCCTCCAATGGAATGCCTTTGTAACAAGGAAAAATCACAGGTGCATTATACGGACAGACACCCCATCTCCTATTGAAAAAATAATCCCCAAATGCATTACAATATATGGAACAAGGGAGGTAAGAAGGTTCTTCTTCAGGCTCCCAGAAGTGGCCTGACTCCATGACTTTAAGGCAGACCTGGCAACCCTGAGCGTCACTTTTGCCTGTTGTCTGACAACACATTTGTCTGACAGCCACCCGGGCCCTGATTATGCAGGGACATGTGCTTTGCAGGGAGCAGCGTGAGAGACGCCACTGTAATGCCAATGTTGCATGGGTGGCCCTGGGTTTATCGCATTGTTAGTACAGGGGTGTGTCTGCAGAGTGGCACCGCTGTCACTGTCAGCTACAGATGACATATCGATTCCCAGGACAATGACAAATCCCATTTTCCTCGGCTTGGCTGGAGCATTAGATCCAGTGCTGTTCCAGACATATTCCATTTTTCTCAATAAGCGCAGTGATAAGGGGTGATGGGGAATGGCTGAACAAACACAGGTTGTCTCAGGAAAATTTCTCTTCTGAAGCAGTGAGGTCTGTCGTTTGAAACAGCAGCCACAAAACAATGCTTTCGATCACTGAATTATGTTCTGCAGATGAAATTAAAGATACCTTAATATTCATATGCTGGGAAGCACCACAATGCAGAGCCTTGTCAGGAGAGAGAGAGAGAGCGAGAGAGCGCATGAGAGACAGAGAGCATCCCCATCTCTCTACTTTAATAGCATTAGAATGAGCTGTTTTTCACTAACAGGGATTGTCTCATACAAAGATATCTCTCGGCCTGGCTTATAGGAGGCAACAAAACAATCGCGTTTAATTAAACTTTATAAAAGTTGTCCTACATGATCTAACATACTGGTAGCTGCTGGCAGCTATACAGATATCCATCTTCGACTATGATACACTAATTGATTGTAATGATGTCTTCAGGGCACTCAGTATATCTCCATCATTGAAAGTCATACATTTTTACAACAAAATCCAAGCTTAACTACAGACTGCATCTGATGTATGCATATTATTCAAGTCACACCACAGCAATGGACAGAATCTACAGAACTGTAGATTTCACTCGTAGTGGTCAAATTTACTGACATCACTTATACCTGACCAACAGACAATTAAAAACTCAAGCATGTCACTTAGTTATTTGTTATTATGATTGCTATAAACATGTGCACTTAGAGTCAAGCTTATGCTCATGGTACAGGTTCAACAGCAGTGTCCTACCTGAGACTGGGCATCTAGCACCCCAATACTGGCCTGTACATATCTCACTGCACACATGCCATTTGCTTCAGTTATGCAAATACAGGGCAGCCAATATGGGCAGAGACAGCCAACACGGATAGAATTTCATACTGGATTCAGACAGCACCGGCAATGAAATAGGAAACACAAATAAATGAGAAAATAAGCTTTGCATGAAACCAATGGCACAGATGTGAGCTGTCAGGATCCGAGCTGAAGGAAGTGGGTGTTTGGGTTTCTCTCCCTATTCCAGGGTTGCATTAAAAAGTGATATAAAATAAATTATGAAAAAGAATGGAAAAGGGAGAGCCATTGCTTTCGCTTTTTGAACGCTCCAGCAACCTTGCTGGGCAGCGCACATGAGCGAAAAGGCACAGACAATGAAAGGACAATGGAAAGCAACTACATTAAATAATTGCAGACACCAGGCTCTGAGGCAAAAGCCAAACCTGACACTAAATGTCCCACACACCTTTCTCAAGGGTTTCTAGAGCCTATCCCACTGTTTCTTGTATGTCATGTGTTCACTTTTTTGCAAATACAATCTTTTTCCCTGGAAATTAACTGAGTAATTGAGACCTCATTCTAAAGTCTATGATCCACCCCATTCTCTTTCTAGACATTCTTCAAATAAAGCAATAATACACTACAGGATGTGTGTTATTGTGATTATTGGCACGACAGTGATGCGGTTGCTAGAGTGCCTGTAATTGCAATAACACACACCCTTGAGTGTATTAAGATTATTTATTTTATTAATAGATACACATGCTAATTTGAAATGGTCATCAAATAATTTAATCTCATATAAGAAGAGAGCCAGAATTCACTATAACGTTAAGCTTCAGTGATAAAATGAAATGTTTTCATTACACCAAAGAAATTAATCTGCTACATTAACTGCTACATTATCAGGCTAGTGTGGTAGCCTGATAGTTGTCCATATCAGGATATCACATTAGCTAGACACTTTCTGCTGACTCACTTGGGTCCTGTTGCTAGATCAAGATGACACACCTCCTAATTTGTCCATAGCAGCTAGTGGAACAGCTAACTTAGCTGGCTAGGTTGCCTCTCGTTTTGATACAAATTGATTTGTGCACTAACATTGAAGGTACAGGTTTTACAGTACAAGTCCAAGCCCTGACCATGTTGCTGCAGCATTTTCTGTTCTCGGGAGACTGCACACATAAAACTCATAAGAGTGTGACAACTTATTTGTAGCATTTTAAAACCTGACAATATCCAGTCTAAAATAACACTGAGATAATGGGCCGGATTTTGTTGGCACAAAAATATAATACTACAGGCAATGCAGTGTTTGACCTGTTTTTGATAGTACCATCAGCAAAAATGACTGTGCTAAGATTGCAAGTTTTCATGCTGATAACACTGTTTTTTCCCAGTACAGGAGGGTGATGGGTGATCATTGTATATGTGAATATTCATGGTACAGTATTATCTTGGACACAGCACAGTATGCATTATTATCCTTACAATTATGTCATCTGACAGTTGGTAGAAAGCTTGGCTCAGTGTCATATCTGAACATTTGACAGGGGGCAATTGATTAAAAATAAATGATTACCTATAACAAAAATGGGGAAGGCATCTGCTGATGATATAATCATTTAATTAACAATGTCAGCTCATTTCAATGAGAACATTTGTTTTTGGGGAAAAAAAAACAAAACATTTTTTCCATTTTTTTAAAATAAAATCTTTTGTAGCTTGTTACAGTCTAATTAATTTGTTTAGTATGGATGGCAGCAGTCAATGACAGTATATATTGGCCAGTTACACTGACAGTCAGGCACAATAAAAATATAGTTCAGGATGTCCTGCCTTGCAAACACAATATGAGAGAGAAAGAAAAAGAGAAAGACAGCAAGCTAAAGAGATTCTGTATGTAACTGAAAACGAAGTAAGAGTCAAGCGTGACTTATGAAAAGCATCTGTTGTATGCCTGTGGCAGATGTTCAGATCCAGCCCCGTTCCTATTCCCTGTCTGTTGCTGTAAAGGTGACAGCACCCTTGTCCTTCCACCCACTGGGTCACGCCAGCACACCGTGGGGTTGATTGCCGATATTTTTCAGAGCGACCTTCAGTTCTGCTGTATGCGTGGTGACATCCACCTTAGTCAGGCATGCAAATGACCACGTTCACTTCTGACCCACCATCCAAGAGCAGTCCAGTCAGGAGTTTATGGCTATATATGTTGTCCCTAATGTCCTTAATTCCATTAACTGCACCCATATTCATGATAGTAAGTATCTTTTTCATCTTAACACAGCATACACGTAAAATAACAATGCAATTAACGGTGCATAATTTTTCATGCCTTTAGACATTCTGCAATTTCCATAGTCTTTCATATGCTAATACATTCCACTCCCTCCAGGTGAGGAGTGTGTGTGTGTGAGAGTGGTTTGACTGGGAGGTGAGGTAGAGGTTTAGCAAGTCAGACATTAATCTCCCCTTGCATCAAATGCTCTAGGCAAAGCCAATTGCTATTATCTGTCTTTTAGGAGAATACCATTGGGCTGAGGTGCAAGAGTGAACATACTTTTAAAGGTAATTTGGCATTCACCCTGAGTGGCCAGTGCATGGTCACATGCTCCTCACAGGTGCAACTCAAAAAATTATATAAAGTTTTTCTTATAGCTGCTTATGCTGCTGTATACTTGATGTTCTCTGCATTGCCAAAATATTGTAGCTGTGCTGGCCAAAATTCTTTTGACTTGTGCTTGATCAATCTGTGTGGATAAGACAACTGCATTTTTAACTACAAAAATCAGGCCTGAAATGCTGTCATACTGATGTTGCTCATCACAGGAAAATTAATATATTAATGCCTAAGAGGTAGCTGGTATATTATTCAGGTAAAACATGCTCTTAAAAATGTATGAATAGTTCATTTCAATCCCTGCTCTACATGTTATCAATGACAGCACAGGCACATCAAACCACTATTGCAGTGGAGCTAATTTTTTATTGACCCTACCCTACAAGAATGAAGTTGAGAATTTATGACAAAATGTCTGCACTGCTGTTCTGTCTGCACACTCAAGTGATACAATGGGCAGTGCAAAGTACAAGGCCAGATAGATTCCTATGCATCCATCCATAACCAGGAAAGACTATTGTTGGACATGGTGACACTATGCTGATTTTCTTACATAACCTTTGTACTACCCACCCTTGCTGCCATCACAGATGACCCCATTGTGTTGTAAAGCATTGTGGGTTGAACTTAAGTTTAAAGTTAGTTAAGTATAGTCAGCAGCCTTTTGTTATTACTCACAGTATTTTTTGGCCTTGGGAAAAGCATTCCTAGCTTAGTATAGTGAGGATGGGGAGGTGCCAATTAGCACATTAGTATAGATAACTTGTCAAAACAATGGATCTCCCCAACATCAAATGTCAGTATTCGTTCCTGTCAGAGAGCAAGCATGTTTAATTTAATCTCCAACCAGCCAAAGCCTATGTGTTTCCAAATAAGTGGCTCCATTCAAGATGGGCACAGATGACAATAAGGGATTGTGGGTAATACAGAATGACAAGCAAGCATTGCAGGAAGGGCCATGCAGTTTCTTAGAGTATTGATCCATTTTACAACCACAGCAAAAGTCCGTCAGCACTGTTAGGCACTGTTAATCATAATGTTATTAACTTATTTTGGGGTGCACAGTCATAGAAACTGTGGCATAAATGTGTCTTTAGAGTTGGAACAGTGCATTTCAACATATATTTAATTTTCCAGTTTGAATCAGTAAGCAGACAGGTGCATCATATCACCAACAAAGCAGAGTGCAGCCATCTTTTTCCACACTGAACTATTGATACAGTTGTTAGTTTGGGTAATGTTCATTCAACGTTCCCCTCCTTCATTCAATCAAAAGTAATGTACTAAATGTAACTTGTATTTACACTACTTTTGCTATGGAAAAAAATCACTTTACAAAATAATATACACGTACGTCCATATGCACTTCCATGAATTAAAATGATTTGATGAGTTTAATAACTGCAGCACTTTCAGTTTAGCAGGCCGTAGAAAATATCTTTGGATCATTGTAGCATGTAGACCTGTGGTACCTTACGAGTCACTGTGCAATGGATTCATCAGTCAGAGAAGTGACAGGAGTAGCAGGTTTGATTTGTTCAATTGCTTTGGCTGAAAAAGAAAAAATGTATCTAACTCATGTAGTACCCTTTTTAGTCTACATAAACACTCCAATAGTTCATTCAATGATTATTTTCTTAAATAATACAAGCAAACAGTCATCATTAACTGGGCTCAGATGAATGACTCATGTAGTCTGGATAGAATATTATAAATCACTGTTTGATCATATCCTGTAACTCATGTTAAATGCATAGAAAAATCTTTATCCCATTCCAATGTCCAATGAGATCACTCTAATTATGGTGGGAAGCATGTGACAAGTGCCTCAGTGTCCTTTGGAACAGCATGCTGTCTGTTATCAGGGTCATACTGATACCAATCTTTTTGACAGTAAAATATGAAAATATAGGGAAGTTTAAATATATCCAGGCTGTCAGGGATGAGGTTGCCAGGTATAAAACATATCCAGAGATGGTCAAAAATTCATAACCAGAGATACCACATGCCTGATCAAAGATAAATTTTATTACAATCTTGAGGAAAAACTTGAAATGTCAGAGGTACAGTATATCATTTTTGGAACATTGAAGGTGTATTATTTCCAAACAGTTTGTTAATAAATTCCTGTGTGATGAAAGGGCAGAGGCATCTGTGGATATAAGAACCACAGAGCAAGCCTGCAGGCATGTCAGACACAGACCTCTCTGTCACTCAGTGTCTCAGGACAGCAAGGGCAGCATGTGGCGTCCATCTCATACCACATATGCTGCCACTGTCACAAGTGATGCACATTGGCACAATCCTTTCCCTGGGAGTGTGCCCAGCTTGCCCACTGTCTGTCCTTTTCGATCGTACGGGTAGACTGCGAACATGACTCAGCTCCATGACTACACTATTGAATATTATCGAAGAAATAAATTAAGTGATGTGGCCACTTCTTCACAGTCAGGAAATGAAAGCTGGTCTCTCAGCACCATGGGTATGAGAAGCCTCGACATATTTCTCCCTTCTTCTCTTCTGGGTATTAATGCCCAGAGACTGTAAAAATGGTGCTTATCCCTCTTTCTAATTACGGAGCATTAGATGTTAATGGGGGACACGGTGAAAGCCTTTGTTGATTAAGATTAAACATGTTCCTACAACCTCTGTAATTAGCCTCACTAAGTACTTTCCCTTTTTTGTTCAGTGTAGGTGTACTCAGACTCTGATAGCTGGCATTTTAAAACAATTTTTAATATAATTTCCTGTATATATATACACAGATAAAGACAATTGAAAATACTGAAAATAACATAACTTTTATAGCAGAAATGTATGCATGTATGAATTTTGGGGGTTGTGAAATGTGCCTTCAATTTAATTGCTCATTTAGAACACATTTCAATGTTTTCTGCAATGGGTAAAGAAAGACCTCATCAAGTGCTAAAGCATTTGAACTAATTACTTCATTTATATTAGATGGTTTGGTTTTTCACCAATCAACAATCAATTTTTTTTCAAAGAGCAAAATTGGATTATTCCGTATTTTAATATAGATGTCATCCATGGGGCAACAAATAATTTTTCTTTTCCTGATTGTCAGTGCTTTCTCTCAAATATTTATTAACAACCTCCCTTACACTGAAATGACAAGTTACACAAAGCTCTGGAGGGAGTTCCCTGAATCAAGACATTTAGCAGCAATGCCATTTACAAGTTTTCAATTGCATCGAATCCTATTTATTGTCCACTGTATAGATTATTTTGGTCTATCAACACAGTCACTCTGTCAGGCTTGACTTTTCTCCAAATTGAATGAAAACCTTTCTAAAGACTGATCACACATAGAAATACAAAATGAAATTAACTGGTTAACTGTTAACACATAGATTGCTCCAGTTGATGTGGGGACATATGTAAATATGATGTGTTTTGTGTCTTTTCAGTGGTAACCTATATTTGGGGCAGAATTCAGTCCTCTTGCTTGCTGTTTGACCATAACTTTAACTAACATGTTATGTCATGTATTTTACTTATGGAAACATTTCCTTTTCCAAGAGGAAAAAAGTTTTTATGTGACAAAACATGTTGGGCTCCATGCTACAGTTTGCCTCAGTTGCAGTCCCTTTTATGTGTAGATAAGACATGGCAAGATATGAGAGCTAATCAGAAGTTTCAGCTGGAAACCTTCTCAGTGATTAAGTCAAGGGTGATGTCACCCCTGGAAAATTATTATCGGATGGACAGAAAGGCTTGTACAACACATGTTAGCAAGATAAAAAATGACAGAAATTAGAACTAGTTTTTTTATCAGTCCAAATGTTACATTCAAAAAACTATTTTTATTTTATTGTAATTCTCTTTGTATTGCTTTTCAACCTTTTTGACAGCATATCATATATACTGTATATAATATATATGAACATTGATGTTGGGCATGAAATAGTGGAGTAAAAAGAGAGAAGAATATTGCTGGCAGTGAACCTTCCATCACTGGCAGATCAATGAGCAGAGGGTGAGTTTATTTTGCAGATATATTGTTAAAATCTTGCTATTCTGTCATGAAATCTTTCTTTGTATTAAACAATTGGTTTAAATGATGAGTTTTCAGAACACAGACTTCATTTTCTAATTTTGTTTCCCCATTACTCACTAAGCTGTGGCTGATACTTGAGGAAGCATAGAATTCTCGCAGATATGATCCCAGGAGGAATAGCTGCACTTGTTCTTGTTATAGAATGAAGACATAATTGCGTGTTATTTGCCTCTGCAGATTACTGTGAATAATTAGAAGTATATATCTAAATTACACACAGCCTGTTTCAAGAAAAGCTCAGGTTAGGAGTTTGACTTTTTTGTTTACAAACACAAATATATGAAGATGAATAGAAAAGGATACACTATAATGATCTCATTATTGTAGATGACCAGTGAAATATGTAGGCAAAGGACAATCTGTCTAAATGCATCTCGTCATTAACATTAGTTTGCTGTAAACTGGGGCACAGTCACTGACCCCATCATGACGTGATTAAAGGTTAAAGGGAGCTCTGAAGCATAGAGGAGGTTAAGGCCTGTTTTAATGTAAAAAAAAAGACTTAATGACATAATAATTCTCTATAACTCGCTTATAATTATACGCCAAGGAACACATTATTCCTAATTGTGTACTAAATGCGCTTAACTGAAAGGTCACTGTGCAATGTTTCTCATTATGGGGCTAGACTGGGTTCATGACTCCCTCATTCTCATGTTTGGGAAGCCAGGCCTTATTGAGGGCCGTGGTGGAGGAGTGGCAGCAGGCCGCTCGTTATTAAGAACCACAATATGGGATCTTGACCTTCATCATCGCTGCCTTTACAGGTGGCTGCTTTCAGGATGGGAAATATTATGGACAGGAAATATTACTTTCAATATGAACAGAACAGCAGCTTGGTCTTTTCACGGGCTGTGGTTAGCCCACTAAATCTCCAGGGGGTGGTTGGTGTGTGTGTGTGTGTGTGTGTGTGTGTGTGTGTGTGTGTGTGTGTGTGTGTGTGTGGGGGGGGGGTGCCTTGACACTTCATTGTTGGGAATAATTTAACACAAGGGTGTTATGTTGCGTGCAATGAGTTATATACCTTCAAGACATCTTTAGCATGAGTGTGACTACATTTGTCCAGATGGCAGGCAACAAACTCATGAGCACCTTTTCAATTTGGGGGCTACTGTGGAGAAGGCAGCTCCATAATATTATTATAACTGTGGTGAGTTTCTTGGCACAAGGGTCTCAGGGGAAAATGTTGGTGATGCCCTGGGAGACACACAATCGATGCAGATTATATTTTAATGTAAACATGACAGAGTGTGTATTTCTCAACACTGATGAAACTCTCTGATGCAATAACTGGCAGAGAAGCATTGTTGGAAACAATTGCCGGGTAAAATCACCACTTTGGCGCTGTGACAGAGTTGCATTCTCTGCTGCATTTCCCATCACGGCAATGAATGTGGGCAGGTCAGCTAGTAATTTAATTTCATAAGGTGACTAATATGACACTGCAAAACTCAAAATTTGAATGTTTTTGTGCTGTGTTCTCAAGTGGTTACATAATTTTACAGCTCCTTCTGGCAGCTTCACGATTTGAAATCATTTTAGTTCTCTCTCACAGTAAAACCTTGGCTAATAAGAGAAATCTTTGCACCCTCTGCCATAGACCAAATTGCTGTGTGTACGCCTCTTGCATAAATCCAATGGTAAGTTTGTAATTAGAGACTGAAAGATAACCAGAATTTTTTGTCTCAATTACATTTTGTGTGCATATACAGAACATTAAGGAAGAAACACAATGAAGAAACACGGCCTGGAAGCGGCCACAGCCAGGGTGAGATGAGAATGCAGGAGATCTATAACATGTGCCATTACCCCATATCGCAGTTTGAGGATTATTTGCATTTCAAACGTTTATTATACACCAGAGGCATATCAGCTTTGCTTTAAATTTCCCACTGAGTGTCTTTCAAATAAAAGGTGAAAGACCTGGGCTCTGTGAACGAGGGTGAGTTCTATTTGTTATGGCTGCCCTCGGTTTCAAGGTTAAAAATGACCAAGGCGAGCTCCACAGAAAGCATCCACATCTGTAAGGCGATTAGAACAATCTGAGAAACATTCCAGAAAAAATAGGTTTCTCATGTCTGTGGGGAAATGATGAATAAAACAACACACATAGCCACACACACATAACGCAGTACAACCCTCCGTGAGCGAATACATTTCCAATTTCCTTGCGTAATGCAACATAATATTTCATCTTGAAAGGGGATTAGAAGAAGACACATAACCTTGTCTGAAGATTTTGGATCAGAAACTTTTTGACAGGCTGGATTCTGTCAGACGTGCTCTTGCTTGTGTTTTTTTCATTTTGTGCAACATTAAAGATGACCTGAGTCACATTTGTGTTGCACATTATATTATGGCCAATATTTTATTAAAATGGCAGTGTCAAGGTCATAATAATTTTAAAAAAGAAAAACCTTTTTCAGCCCTCCACATTGTATGAAAATGAGGAATGTCATTCTGTTTTGTGGGGAGATTGAAATTTCCAGATGACCACTGACTGACACTTACTCACACTCACTCACGAACCAAAATTTTATAAATTGTTTAATTATGCAACTATAGATTGAATGCAACATTAATCAAGTATTACAATTTAAATTTGACACAGATGAATGTTTTCCATTTTCTGCATTTTCCTCCACAATGATTCATTTTATGTAACAAAATTGTTCCAAACAAAGATGCAGGGAGGAGAATTTTCAGACAATCCCTAATCAAAAATAAATGAACAGGTCCCCTCTATGACTATAAAATCACACTTAACACTTCCTTTCCACATCAGCTGTTTATGTAACCCCTTCTCCACCTGATCTCAACCTTTCTTTTCCCTGTTTATATTCAAACAAGTGTGATCCCTTTACTGACTTCCAGGCCAAACAAAACTACCACTATAACCACATCAAATGCAGCCTTCATGCTTTGATTGGATGGAAATTCATATGTACTGAAATCTATATATGGATCTAACTTCACCTGAGGCAGAACCTTTTGTTAAGCAGTGTATTCTTGGATGGATGTAAACTGTAAAGGAAGTGGTCACTGCTCTCTCTCAGGAAAGAAGCAGAGATTTGCATCCAAATTACTGGCAATGTTACACACAGAGACCAATCAGCACAAGAAAAATACTTTAATCAGATTCATGTTACACAAAAAATACAGGTCAGCCATATGAACATGTGATATGAACGTGGGTGGATGGGTTGAGCCAGAAATTGGACACTAATTTGCTAAGGGCTTCAGAAGCACAAACTGCAACCTGAGATCAGCTAAACATTTTCAATAAATCACAATAATCGGCTAATAAATTAGTAGGATGCAGGCAGCGTCCTTGGGCTTGGCATAGAGTTCATTAAGCTGCTTGATGCTTTTGTTCAAACTGATGTACATGTTCTGAAATCTAAGATGCTTGTAGTTATCCAGATGTAAATGGCAGAGCATAATATCTTTTGAAATTATTATTTTTCTGTAACATTCAGGCTGACAGGCGTTAAGAAATCAGTCCTCACTGTAAATATAACATATATCCAGGTTGTCATTTATATAGTTGAATCTTTATACTTGATTCCAGACATAGAACAATTTTCAGATTCGAAATAAGTCTTTTCTCCTTTGTGCCCTTGGTCAGGAGATTCCAATCTGACCTGAGTTAAAGCCTTGCAGCTGATAAAATCAACCCCACGCACAGCCTGCAGACTCCTCATCCATCACCCCTCCAGGCACCCCCCTCCAACACACACACATTCACACACACACACACACACACACACACACACACACACACACACACACACACACACACACACACACACACATACACACACAGCCCTCACAACAGTCTGCATCCTTACTGTCAGTCACTGTCCCTTCAGTAAGACCCTTGCTGCTCCATCTATGGTGCTAAAGGCCAACCAAACACTTGTTCTTGATTCCTTCTTTTGCATAAACAATGAAGTCCGGCAGAAAAATTTGCTTTCATAACCCCCATGCAAAGGTGACAATCTTAGAAATGAGTTTCAGTACAGCAAAATAAAGATTGCCAGTTCATCCACAAGGACTACACAGTTCAAAGAATGCAATTTTGACAAATCTAATGAATTCTGTTATCACTGGAAACAGAATTAAGTGAATTGTATTTGGTATGTAATTTGAAAGTGAGTGAATTAATACTGTAGATCTAAACTGAGTTGAATCTGTCCAGCTGGCTAGGTGGATGGCAAGACTCACACCAGCCCAGATACAGCAGTTAACAAGTATTATATCTGCGGCTATTTACAAAATTAAAGTAATAACAGGATAACTATAGCTTTCCATGGAACTAGTGAGACAACAATCCTTTGCACATTGTTGTCATTAATTTAAATGTGTTAAGGTATCTTTCAATTCTTTCAATGGTTTTTCCTCATTTTTACATTAATCAGATAAGGAAGGGGATTTCAGAGAGACATTTATAATTTGTTGTGGTGGAGGACTTTTCCAAATGGTTTCCTTGTGGGTTTACTAACTGTCAAGCCAGTTAGATTGATAGCAGCACGACTATCTAATGGGTAAATGATGATTTAATATAAAGTAGGTTGGAGGACAGGTACCAGATTTTCAGGTGTCCATTGCGTGTGTGTTCATTAAAATGGTCTAATTATCATCATCCATCTAAAATCATCTTTCCTCCTAACAACCATATGTATTCTTTTTTTCCAGAATAAATTCAATCATCTGTTCATAAAAATGACTGCTGTTTGTTGAAAATCTAAACATTTCAGAACCAACAATGGATTGCCATCTTGAAGAATTTTGTCTCCTCCTGTGTAACGAGTCCTGTTACACTAGCAAGGTACAATGGGACACTACCTCAGGTTCATAACATATGAGAAGTGCTTAAGTTTAGTGATCAAAAATATGGATTTCCAATGGTCCTCATTTTATATGTTTCATTTTATATCTGGACAATTTCCATATTAATTGCTACTATTATACATTGTAGAAATGCTTTTCAAACTGAGAAATACTATTTTCCAGGACACCTTTTATTTGACACAAAATGTGTGTAGGGTACATAGTTTGCCACTTGTGTGTCCTCCTGTTCATTGAAGCAGGAAATAGGGTCTGGCTGTTTTATAATGAGATAATTCACTAACTGCATTATGCCAATGCAAACTAAGGGACAGGGTGTTTGAGGAATTATAATGTCAGAGATATTGTTAAGTTCTAGGTAAACACGAGAATCACCTGACAAAATGTCAGCGGTCAGACTGGCTGTTTAAAATGATAGCTTTTGAGTTTTCTTGGGTCTGAGCAAGCTTTCCACAGCCCTCATTGAGAGAGATTCTGAAATAATGCTGCTGTCCCTCCCCCATTATTCTTCTTCAGTGGAGACCATTAAGAATGAATCCTCTGTCTTGCAACATTTCCTGGCCAGATTTATTTCTGTGCTTTAGACTGTAGACAGCCCAAGGATGTCAGAATCCTTTCCATTTGATATGAGACCAATATTGGCTCATGTGGAGGGTTTTTTCTTGTAATTCCTAAAGTGTTTCTTACTCTAACAGCAGTGGGGCACAGAGTAACCTGCAGGCCAACGGCAGCATACGAACAATTTGAAAGTATTGTTTATATTCTTGGTCGTGTTGAAGTGAATTTCCAACACTTTTTTCATGAGAGTCAAAGCAAGATTCCCCCATGAGTAGCTCCACCACTTTCAGATAGACTAATTAAATTTACCTCTGTTCAGTGTTGGATTGTTAGTGACCTTTTCTACAACTTGACTGAGAAAGGAGTCCTTTACATGAAGAGAAGATCAAACTATGGAATACATGCAAACTTAGATGTAGGGACCCCACATACACATAAAGGTTTGATTGTACACATATCTTCTATTTTTGTTCTTTGTAACAGTTTAATGAGCATCTTAAACCGATTCAGTACATAGAATTAATCAGTGTAGCTGTGCCCCGGGGTACATTCTGGTTTCTAAATGTGGATCTCTCCACTGCACGATTAGTGGTTTCGTATTTTATATTACACAAGTGAACAACTTATAGTATTCTACTCCAGCTGCTGTCTAGTTAATGACAAAGCAAATGATAGCCCAAATCACTGATTTTCTTGGCTTCATTGCAACCATTATGCCAAGTAACCCCCCCATCAAAACCATGCTGAAAAACCTCAGCAGACCCCCATGAGCATGCTGAACAAGGCTCCTAACCTGACTCATACAGGCCCTTCAATAAAATGAAAGCACTGGCCAGTGCATCACTGCCAACTGTTGTGTTCACTTAGTCTTGTTTGTCCTTTCATTCAATGACTCCCCCGCCCCCAACAGACACCCACATCCCCAGAATGGCCACACCCACACATCTCTATATAACATAACATAACATAATATAACATAACATAACATAACATGATATACTGTTCTTTGGTGCATGCATGGCTCTTTTCTTGGTTGGTCCACCATTTCTAATCAATCTAGACTATTATTTGAATTGGTATAAACAATGAGTGTAAAAATTCTTTAGACCATCCTGTTTTTTATTTTGTAATTTAACATACACCCTGTAATCAGGGTGTAATCAGACAAAATTTAGAGAAAATGTATTTATATATGTATTATATATATGCTATATCATTAAGGCTCTTCCTACAACAATCAAAAACAATACTCCAAAAACAATACTTCAATGCATTAATCTTGTTATTTCAGACAATATGTGCTAATGATCCTAAATGCCAATCTAATCTTGCCATGTACTAGAAACAAAAACAAAAAAAGACAAAATGGAAGCCAATGTGTCATGCCAAGAGCAGAGGGGCTAACATTCTCTGTCTGGGGAGTGAGAACTTGAATAGGCCACTTGGTCCCCCAGGAGAAGCCAAGCTCTTGCAGCTGAGACAAAGGTTACCCACAGAACAAACTTGTGTCAAAAGCACTCAGCTTCACCTGCTGAGCGTGGTCCCCTCATGGAACCACTGATCAATATTCATCAGGCTGATGGCTAATGGGCCGCCAATGCCATCCCTCAGGTCACCCAGACCTGACACGCACCCCCCTTATGCCCATCAACAATGGCAGCTGCCTCCTTACCAATCTAAAATTAACAGGAGACCCTTGGCATAAACAACTTGTTTGTGATTGTTGCTTTTGTGCTTGTGGTGAAAAGTGGAAGAAATCAAAAGCAAGACTTGAAAGGAAATCTCCATGCACCATGCATTTGTATGTGTCTTTATGTGGGAGGGAATAGGTTGTGTAGGTTATAAATTTAACCAATATGCTTCACATGTCAGTTTCTCAAAAAAGCAGCACATGGACTCAGCAGCAACATTGTGAAATATCTACAACAATAAGAGACAATATATTTACATTTATTCAGTAGGCAAACACTGGTATTCACACCAACATACATTAGCAATAGCTTCAGGAGGAAATGTATACCCAGTAACACATAATCTAGGCGGCCATATATACTAGACATAAGAAAGACATGAAAAGATACTGTGTGTTTATTGTTATGAAGAGTCAGGTTGTACCATAACTGTGAAGTGCAACACACAGTTACACAGTGTAAAGGGTTAAAAAGTGTAAACAGTTAAAAAAAGTCTCTGGGTATTGTTTTGACTTTTTGCTATTAGGTGACAGAGAAGAGAGAAAGGGGGGGGATAAAAAGGAAAAAGGAGGGAAATGTACAGCAGGTGTTATTTCTTCTCTTCAGAAGATAAATAATTAACTAATAACAATAAATGTCTCATTGTGGAATGGTTTGTGTAAATCTTGGTGCTGCAGATGGCCTTGAACAGGCTACATGAATATCCCTCTGTGCACAAGCGCAGAGGGAAATTTGTAGCAACGCTGTTATCCCTCAGAGGTGCAACTATGCTCAGTTCATTTTTCCCAGCAGTACATCTTGTTCTCTAGGCTTATATTTGTGCTGTACATTTTTAAATATGGCATACTGCTCCATTACAAAAGAAATGAGGTGTTTAAATTCTGTCACGCTAGAAATGAGGGAGGAGGGATTCCGCAGTGCAGTTCTAACCCTTAGATGGACAGCTCTGTGTAACAAGTGCTGCGCTTTTTCTACATTTCCGAATGATGACTCTGTGTCTCGTCAAAACGCCCATGTAGTTAATAGTCTGTTCACAGCTAACTGCGAGCTGCACGCGGCAAGATTGTGCTCTTAATGCCGCCCCACGTGATAGCAGGCTCTGCCGTGATGAAATTTTGCTGGTAAGCATCTTATACAGTGAAGTGTCTATTTTGCAGCCCCAGCTACAATAGCAGGCAGGGATTTCAGTTCTGTTTCTGAGCAAGCCCTGACATGCAGCGATTAGCTAGTGGAGTTGTGGCTGGATCAGGCCTTATCAGCGGTGTGCAGCAGGTTAGCGGCAGTGGCGGCTGACAGACTTGATAATGCCGACCTCGCCCGTTCATTCCCGGCTCGTCCTCCCTAATTGTGTCATTGCAGCAGATGAGCCCGTGTATAGATTATTGAAAGAGGTTTCAAGAAGTCTTGATACCATCATTAAGCCACGGTGCATGTGTTGGTTATGGCATGAACCAGGCAGGAATATCTTCTTTTGACCTGTAATTTCTACTAGCATAGAACATATGAAAATATGACATCCTGAAAAGAAGTAGATAAGTGTCAGCTCAAAAAAATTGCCACATACTAGTTACATTAAATTCACAATCACCCTTGTTTCTGTCTGATACTGTACATACAGGTTATATTTGAAAATCTCTGATGTCCATTATATTTGAAAATCTCCAACTGATTCACAAACAGGTTGAGCTTTTTATATCTGAGCTTTTAAAAAAATTGAGCTTTTAGATTTGAATCTGACTGTTGTGCCTGGGTATGGCAGACCAAGCATATTGTTGTGTAAAACAGAAAAGGGCATTATTTTCTGCAAAATTCAAAATTAAAATTCTCATTCAGTTTATGATCTCAAAAAAAACATTTTTTTCCATTTTTTTCTTCATCTGAAATATAATAGTCTCTAAATTTGAGTACTTATGTGATTTCCACAAGTGGTTCATATTCAGAATTCCTGGAGCAAGAATTGGCAGGACGTATCCTCTACAGATATGCCTCTGGTAGAAGATTAGTGTCCTCTAGAAGATCACCTGAAGACCCTTCAATGCACATAAAAAGAACTACTGTAGCAGGTACATAATATTATCATGCATGAGTTTGATGTGTTAGACTGATTAATTAAAAAAAATCTTATTAAAAATACTTTCAGGAAGTGGTTTACATATTTTAATTTCAATTAGATCTTGCATTCAGCCATGTAAAAGGAGGCCTCAATGTACCATTGGTTTGTATGTTGCTTACTGTCAGTCATCATCAACGTCTCTGGAGACAAGTAACACCCATTACCATTTGGATTCAATGATTCTTCAATTCAAATAAATTATGCCAGGCCTTATATAATGCGGCAGTGTCTTAATATTGTGTTTAGTGTCTCATCATACTTCTATCCCCCTCGATTTATGCCACTTGTTTTTTTTCCTCCTCACTGATTTTCCTTTCCCTGTGAGAGCAGCTCTCCCATAGTGGGAGGAGGCTTTCTGCCCAGACAGAGAATTGAAACTTTTTAAATATTTCATGGAAAAGCGGGCTGGAAGAGAGAAACGTGACTGGTGTGTAATCTTTCTGCTGCTTTGTCGCATGGCAGGGGGTGCACTTTAAGCGCTTCAATCTACATCAGATATCTTATCTTCCTGAGTCAGTCCGTTGAGAGGATTGAGAGACTTTGACACACTCTCTCTCATTGGATGCTCCACCACAGCTTGTACCTTTCTCTTCATTTTTCATTTTGTCAAGTGACCTTGGCAGCAACACACAGGACACTAATCTCATAACTCACTTACACCCTTTTTTATGAGAGGTTTAAGCTCTCAGTTCAATGCAGTCAACAAACTGTACTACACTGCATGGCAGGGGCCACCTGTACACTCAGATAAAGGAATGGGCACACTGCCTAAAATAACTCACAACGCTCATTCAGTCCAAACAACTCACATGTGGAATTTAGTGCACAGGTGAGTTGACACTCACCAATTTTCCACCAATTCTATCAATGTGATGCCACTCTTTGGTCACCTATCAATGTGACTGATTGGTGATGGTCTTCAGGTGCATCGAGCTATTCAAAAAGGTGTGATTGTGTGGCAAACTTGTGTGGATGTTCAATTGAACATAGATGAAAACAAGTGCACAAGGTGCAAAAGGCCCTGAGAGAAGGGGACTGATTTCAATGTCGACACACTAATCAATCCTAAACTACAATAGCCTTAAATGTTTGATATTCAAATTGTTTGTGAAAATATGTGGAGACTGCATAGTAGTACAGTAGTGTCCTAGTCCCTTGGAACTACATTGGTGTCAAAAAAATACACTAATAAAAGAGTTCAGCCATAGCATGACAGGACTTAGAGGTCCTCAAACTGAAAAATTACATAAAACACAAAGTTGTGTCATTCTTTGATTTCAAATTTCACAGACATAATTTATAAGGTGATTATTTTTGAAGTAATGACAGAAACAAACAGGGTTTTTGTATTGATCTTGCTCCAATCTAAACAAATTTCACTGAGAATAATCTTATCTTCAATCATTATGTTTATTGATTCTGGAACAAGCTGGGCCTGGCTGATTACTGATCCAATTAACCTGCTCTTCAGAGTTTCCCTCTGAACCTTGACTGTCATTCAGCCTGCACAGGAAATCAGAGTGGTTAATGCTGTACCTTACAGCATCAAGCTGTAGACAATCTCCCCTTTAGTCTCCCCCTTATCTTATGTCTTCAATGAGCAAGATGAATCGAGCTGTCAGACAGCATCGGAATACGCATCACAAGAGAAACGAGTGATCGTTTCCTTTCGTCATCTTTCGTCATCTTTTTGTCATGTTGAAAAGACGGTCAGTCAATACTGAAAGCTAGAGGATTTTGAAAAGCATCTTATGATTCTTTTAAAAATACATAATGTGAGTTACAATAACTATAACACATAAACCATGCCTTGATTAAATGCCTTTCCAAAACCTTTAAAGTATTGTAAGCTTACAGATTTGTAAATATTGAAATATGAACTTGCTTTAAAATGCCAGGTGACCCTCCAGTGTGTTAACACTATAGTACATTAAAAACAATTAAATATCAAATTCAGATTTTCTTGTCGGGATCTGTATTCAGCTCATTTCACTTTGCTTCACATGAGAATGATTGAAGTGCTTTTCATCAGTTCTGCAGCCTGTTGAATGTGATAGGGGTTGCTCAAGACTTTATAATGACTGAAAGACATGTATGGAACGGAAATCAAGTCTCGCTAAGGACAAAAGCCAATATTTTCATATTGACTAACAAATGGTCCATTCAGCTATGTCAATATTCACTAAGTGTAAGGCATGGTGTAGCCAGGTGTTGGCTGCCTCTACAGATAGGAAGTAAACAGGATTTTTGGGACAAAAAGCACAGCATGGATGGATATGGATCACTAGTGAGTGCTCGTCAAAACTGAATCAATATTCAAATGAATTCAATTCAATGTCTTGAAATGGAAGAAATCAGAGAAACTGGTTTAATACATTTCTAAATCCGGTGGGCTCGTGAAAACTGGTGATTGTACTACCACATGCAAATGATGTCATTTTGTTAGGAGTTGCTAACACAAAAGAAGAAAGAGGAAATTCCATTTACAATGTTCAAGGGGAATGCAATGATCATAGCAACAGTGACTATTTACCTTTGGGCTGTACCATATTCAAGCCAAACTATGTCTTCTTCCCATGCATATTTGGTCTAAAACAGATTAGGACAAGGAACTATGTCATCTGTTGGATGACAAGCAATGATTACATGATATTAATTACATATTAATTGTATATTTATATTCTTTTGTTTCCAATTAGTAGTTTAATGTTTATCGAGCCAATAATGTATATGTCCCTTGTTAAAAACGTATTCAATTGTAATCATAATTAAGAGAGACGTCCCTTCCATAATGCACCTACTATGATCTATCCCATAACATAATGTTATGGTCATTTGAAAGATATCCTAATTCTGGATGGTAACAATGAGTAAAGTTCCATTGACTGTATGGCTGTAGCTCAATTTCATATTTCAGAAGGCTGCTCTAAATATGAACTTTAAACACTTATCTGTAGTAAACATTTTATTTTTCCTTGCAGAACTACAGGTTATCTGTTGCAGTCCTCATTAAATGTTTCCCCAGAAGAAAATCTGCTTTTTTCACAGAGGACTGAATGCACATCAAATCCCATTGAATACTAATAAAAAACGTTCATTTTGAAAATGCAAATCTTATATATAAAAACTTTTCCATTTCAGTTTCTTCACTGAGATTATGGGCTTAAAGAAGAATAAATCACTCATTTGCGCTCAGTGTGCATCAGTCGGAAACCATTATAAAAATCCAACTAGGAGAACGGATAGTGCCGCTGTTTTTTTTACCAGCATATTTTCATACGGTACAGATATTACTGCAGGTCCTGGATGATTGCAGAGTTGGTAAAATAGCATATTTCCATTTGTATTCCATAGCACATGATTACAGATTTTCTTTTTTTTTTGTTGCTGCCTCAAAGAGTGCATTTTCAGAGAGGACATTTTCCATTATGCCGCTATCATGCCAATAACCTGAACCTGTCTCTGTGGGGGGAATCAGCACGGGCCTGTGCTTTTATGTGACATGACACATATAGATCTTTTCCAGATGTGGTTTGCCCACTGTATGAACAAGTGGTGAAGTGAAATGGCTCACATTGCCCTTGGGGGTGACGTGCTATAAACTGCGTGGATTTATAGAGCCCCCAACGGCTGTGAAATATTGGGTGATTTTGTGACTGTGGAGTTTAACAAGTATTGCCTAAACTTTCAGCAGCACAGAGCATGGGTTAGGGCTTGAGACAGAAATTTACAGCTACTTTGTCCTTTTACCAATGGTCAATTGCCAAGCACTGTTATACTTGTTCATATATACTTATCGATTGTGGAAGCACAACAAAATAGTCTCACTTGCTAAAAAGTGAAATTTGGATATAGCAACAGATACATTTGTGCTTCACAGTTAGATCCCCATAATTTACTTTATTGTTAGTAATGCACAAAAGAAACCCATTTTAAAATGTTTCTGCTTAATAAGGAACAGATTTATTTCAGCCTAAAACTCTGCAAGCACATTTCAGGCTCTTAATGTTGCAATTGACAACAGGGTTCATTTTTCAGCACTGTGGAAAAAACCTCCTTGGTGCTACCTTTAGAGGATACAGTAAAAGCCTGCACATTGCTACCTCTTTCCTTCTGCAGGTTTATGTGCTTATGTGTCACCTTACATGTGACCATCTTGATCAAACATCAAACGGCAAGCATGCTCTTAAATCTCTCACTTCAACTTTCACTGTCCTCAAGGTCACGTACATCACTAAGTAAATTAAATTACATAATCTGTGTTTGAAAATACTCCCAGAAGCACCTCAGCTCTGAAACACCATGACACACAAGATCCTATCTCTCTGCTCCAAAAGGAAGCTAAATAGCTGTAGACCAGATAAGGATGAACAGCATAGCTAAAGGGTAGGATGACAAGGTTATTAGCCTATGGATTAATAGTGTCAGATGCAAATACATCCATGATTTGCAACCTGTCATTAAGTCTGTAATTAACATTTCACTTGTCAGCTTCAACTGCTAAACTAAATTATAGAGAGATCTAATAATCATTACGTATCAGAGATTTATGCTAACAGATCACTAATGGCTCCAAATCTGACTGAAACATCAGTCCCCACGTGATACTTAAAGTATAATGGCTCACTTTGGGCAGTTTGAATTTTGAAATCCAAATGGTTAGTGAATATATCTAGAGGCTTTTTATTTGTCCTTTATAAATACTGTGAACAGAAACAATACTATTTAAATGGCTTCATACTGATGCAATGTGTTGGTCAGATAATGGAGAATCCATTTATTCAGGCTTTTTGAAAAACAGAATGAAGAGAAATAAATCTGTGTTAACATCTGGGGAGGAAGTGCCCCTCTAATCCTGGGGCTTCTCTCTTTCTACACCGAGTGACTTGTAAACAAACAACCCCCTTCCCTGGGACATGATTCACTGCGGAAGCCTTTGTTGACTCATCGAAAGCAGTTTTGTCTCATATGTCTTTTGGCAGCTGAGGAGAATAAGAATGAACCCTCGGAGGGCCTGTCAGCCAAGCACTCACGAACAGGACAAAGCGTTTTAAGTGTCACTCATGTGGATTTAATGCCAGGCACGTGAAACTTCAGCTTGATGTTGCACGTACAGAACATCCGGTGCATGAACCTGACGTTCTTCAAGAGAGGACTTCAAAACCAATGCATTTCAGTGGGAGCTGCTCAGATTCTGAAACCCGAATCTCCAACATCACAAACAAGAACAGCTTGAACGGAAGGAAGAGACAATACCTACCCAAAATACTTCACATAATGACTCAAACTGAGTTACAATGATGGATAACTTTTGCTAAATAAAGTCTGGGTTGAGCTAAGCAGGATAAAAAACTGGCAGCCTTAATGGATAACTAAGGAGAGAAGAAATGACACCAGACATAAAGGCCATGGATTAAATCCATATGAATTTAATCCAAGTGAGAGTAGGAGTGGATAAAGTTGAAAAGTGAAGAAATACACATAGCCAGCTGGGCACTCTTTATTTGACTATCTGACCAAAATGTTCCCAACAAAGCACTCCTTTGCTAAATCATATGCCATTCAAAATAGCTGTACCAGTAACACTAAATCATTGTATATGCCTGTTTTTTTGCTCCATTTATTGATGTATGGTACTTGAGGGGCAAATCTTTTGGCCATTTTATATCAGGCAGCCACGGCCGGGAAAAATTAACCACTTTCACAATTATTTAGGACATGCTGTTCCCATTTACTGGTACTGTCTCTTGTTCTCTTTGAAAAGGTTGTGCTTGCTAAATAATTGTAAATTATTTATAATAATGTAAATTTGGTTTACAGCACACAATGTTTAGTGACTCTTGTACACGCGGTGTCGTTGCACTTATCAAAAGAATAGACCTGTAAAACAGCCTGGCCCGGTTAGTCCACAGCACACAGAATAAAAGCTGCCTGAAGTCTGAGAGCTGGAGAAGAAATGAGTCCAGGCTGAAAAGAGCAAGCATGTGAGACACAGCAGGGAGAAAGCCCTTGGGCAACAGGGATGACATGTCATCCATTACTGCAGAGGAAGACATTGCTCCTGGAGGACATCATTACGGTGATAAACACTTGGCGACATGGGTAGTCCATCAATGGGAGAGAAACGTAATGGCAAATATTGTTTTGTATGGTAACTAGACTGGCACTCAATACAGTGCGCGTCTCTGCCACTCACATGAAACCTTGGAGAACCAATAAAATGAAATAATTTATTCCTGTCAATCATTTCACCATGTTTCTGCTAAGTCCACCTTAAATGCCTGTCCTGTAAAAAGCCAGACAGACAGACAAACACAAAGGCACAATCACATAACCTTCGCTCCACTGAGTGGTATTGGAGGTAACTGCTGAAGTATTCTCAAAGAAGATATTATTTCCTATATTTTGTGCCCATCTTATTTTTGTTATTCCATCAACATGTTCTAATAAAGAGTTCTATTGCAAGAGTTCTGTTGAAAATTTTTATTTAATTCCAGAAGAAAGGACAAAAAGACTTGGCAGTGGAAGGCAGCTGTGAGTGGTTTTGGGTTAATTATTCAGGAAAACATTTAGTGAGAAGATAAGAATGTGGATCAGGATACTGTTTCCCTGGAGAGTGAAAGTCACTGTTCCGCTCCGCACAGTGGTGCTGGCCCCAGGACGGCCGGCAAAGGTGCACTCAGCTGTGCTTACCAGCCATGCGTCAGAGACACCTCATTCAGCCAGCACAATCTATGCCTGGTGTCAACCACATGCTTAAATAAGAAGTGGATGCATGGACTGTGGGGAAGAGCATTGGTCATTGCCTCATGTCACATACCCCTAATGTAATGATGCATGACCACTTAAAACAGATGGGAACAATTTGGTAAAAAAAAAAAAAAAAAAAAACAGCAACAACCAAACAAAAAAGGTGATCAATTATTGACAGGAAAGAAATACACAATAAAGAATGCACAACAACCATCAATACCAGCTCCACAAAATACTCAACAATTAATTACAACATTGCAGGTATGACAGTCACGTATGTTTAACAGCTACTACACAGCAAGCTTGCTCAGACATAGTTTCTAGGTTAAACTGGAGTCCTGCCATTTCTTAAGATTGTAGCATTGAAAGTGATACTCTACCAGTAAATTCAAAATGTATTTAACACTACCCTGCATACAGCTGGAAGGTAGATGTTTTTCATAATTTATTGCTTTTCAGCACTATTGAGGCAAAACAAGCCAGTTTAAACACTCCAGTGAAATTTTCAATTTTAACCAATTTACCATGGTCATAACAGAACAGCTTTTAAATTGTTTGCTTTGATTAATGAATAATGAATACTAAATAATGAATATATTACACAGGAGTAAGAACTCATAGATGCTAACTGTTGCCAGAGACTTAATGGTGATGGGATTTTTAAACACTGTTTTATTAAGGGAGATTATGTCACTCAGGTAATGAATTATGCATTCATGTCTGAAAAAAGAATGCCAAATTCTGAAAACATCCAGAGATGAATAATGGTGTCAAACTGTTACTGAAATTATTGCACTGTTGACTAACATGGTGTAGGAATGAATGTTTCATTGGTCTTCCAGCTATGTCAAAAATGTCCTCATTTACTTAGTGCTTGGTTTTCATACATGACAAGCATTCACCTCAGTCTCGTTTATGACAGATGATGTTGCCACAATCATATTGACACACAAGCCTCCCACCTGGGGTTAAATGACAATGTATGTGGCTCTACTACATATCATCGCCCCATCTGCTTTTACAATTATGCTATGCTTGCAATTAAAGTGTAAATTATTCTGTAATAAACTATTGCTTAAGAAACTATTACTAGGTTTCCAAGGCTCATTTTATGAATCAAGTTATTTTATGTTGCAAAAGGAGAAGCCTTATCTGTAATGGTTCCAAAATCACCATTACAAATATCTGCTAACCAAATAGGTAAAAGAAAAAAAGATGCTTCTAGCCATGATCATGGAATTGTGTTATGTTTGGTCATTCCTATTCTGTATTGAAAGGTTTGTTATCCCAGGTGTTTCTTCAAATATATTTTAAAATGAAATGGAAACCAAAAACCAGTGTAAGGACTTGGTAAAAATGTTTGGGCTTTCTCAAGCTGTCACTGTCCAGCTGTACTTAGTTTGAAGAGTTCTTCCTCTTGCAGTGGAGAAATTGCATACACGAGGCTGTTGTGGGATTTCATGTGGGAGTTGAAGCCAATTAAAGCATGTGTGAATACAACCTCTCTTGCTTCTCCATTTTAAATTCCGCCCATGAAACAAATTGTGCTGGGGCATCTTCTTGAGCTGTCAGTCTGCTACACATCTCCTTGTGTAACAGTTCCATGCTGTTTTAAAGAGATTTTACTGCAAATCGTCAGGCTAGCTTTGTATTACAATAACATTCTTGCGGGGCAAACAAACGTGAGAACACTACGAAAGGCATGAAGGCTCATTTGCCAGTAGGGTTCCACAGAGGAAGGCCAGGTGGTCTTGCAGCATCTCAGATTTAGAGAGATTTCTTTGGATAAGAAGTGGTGAATGTTTGCTTCACACATGCCTCTTGGTGTCCAAAGACATACTGCCTAGGTTAATTGGCGTGTCTGAATTTCCCGGTGTGCTGTGTATGCACCCTGCAGTGGACTGCAGTTCCTGCCCATGGCCTTCGCCTGCTGGGTTTGGCTCTGTCTCGCCACAGGATAATGCAGTTACCGAAAATGGATGGAGTGCTGTTGTTGCTTAGAAGTACACTATTTATTCGCTTAGCAGATACCCTTATTCAGGGCGACTTACACAGATTATATTTCACATACTTATCCATTTATGCAGCTGGATATTTACTGAAGCAATTCAGGGCAATTGCCTTGCTCAAGGGCACAACAGCAGTACCTCACCTGGGACCAGCTCTCTAACAACTGCTTTACACACTATTTTAAGAATTAGAATCAGCTTAAAATCACCATTCATTAGATGCCCGTGTTGAATGATGCCAGAGAATAGGGGCTCAGAGACATTGAACCTAAGTGATGCGTACTCATTGTTTAAATTTTACTTCAATTTGATCTACCTTAATTTTTTTTATTGTGCGAAGCGACACAATGCATTTCATTTCTACCACAAACACTGCAACATGAGAGAGGAATGAGCAGAAAATATTTCTATCAAGGTACTGTTTGTTACATGTGTCTTTTTACATAATTTGATGATGATCATTAAAACGCTTAACATGATGTGTTTTGTGACAAGCAACAAGGCAAGTATTTAACCTAACCAGTGACTTTAGCAGCAGTCAAACTGAAAGACACTGCAGCTTTTGAATTCCAGTACAGTGGTCCCTTGTCACACAAAATATTAAGAACATATCCACCATTAATATCTCCAGTCAAACATAAAAACAACTTAATCATTTTCACATTGCCACTTTTGTGTAAATTAAATTATTTCACTTGAAATTATTCAAAAGGATTGTATTGATTATTGATTAAAGTACTGATATGACTACATGAAATAGAGATAAAAATACAACACACTGAATAATTGTTTTGTATGAGAATAACTTAGCTTATCTTGTAATTCAAAGATTGTTCAAGTAACCTCAGACATTTCTTACTATTGCTCATTTACATGTTTCCTCATTCAGGATTTACAAAAAACAAAACTGTAGAATACACCAGAACAGAATGAAAGAATATTAATTCTCTTAAAATAAGATTTCAAAGGGAGGTCAAGGTAAAGCCGTGGGAGAAACAATGCATCTTCTGATGTGCATTTTATGAATAATCATATGTTTATTTTAAATGAAACCAATATGATACTCTATGAAAATAAATGATTTTAAAAACATTTCCATAATGGTAAACATTACTATTATTAATTAATTTGTTTTTCTGCAGTGGACAGCATTAAAGGCAGAATTCAGCAGTAATCATGCCACCCCATTCTGAGTTCCAAGCTTTGAGGTTGGGTTGTATGTACAATGCCAGTGTCTAAATCTTACCCTGATACCACACTCTGGACTCAGCACAGAGTATGAAAGTGCCTCAGACAGCCTCCTAAGCCATGCTAAGTGTTGAACAACGTTAGGAAGATCTTTTCCATATATACACTACAGCTGTAGATCAGAGCATTGGAGCAGACTCACAGCAGTCAGGCTTACATTAATGAAAACTGGGCTCAGCCGAATAACATCCAACCATCCATCAACATGGTCTAATGGTCTAAAAATTGATTTACACATTAGTGTTTTGCTAAATGAGTTCTTTTTTTTAATGAAAACGTGAAACCTTTCTGTGTGACACTGACTAGGACCAAACCAATACCTCTTGGTTCACATGTTTATGAACATAACCTTTTTCCATAGAAACAGTACTCAATCTTACCATTGTAAGCACTGAAACTTATTTTCTAAATCTAGTTATTTTAAAAATAAAATTATATTGTGCAGACCAATGTTTCTCACCAACATACACTCACATTAGAAGAAAATGGAGCATTCCTTCATATTGGGGCATCAGTGTTTCAGTGGCAGTTACATCATATATTCAAATCTAGAGGGGAGACTTCATTTTGTGTAATGGAAACCGGCTCCAATCCATTCCGTAATCACATGGAGGAAAACCATATTTCTAGCAATTTCAGTCAGCGTGAGTGAATATTTGCTGGGAAGTTGGAAGTGTGCAGTGAATGAGGTTAGGATATACTGTAGCCATGGGGATTGGCGCTTGAGCACAGGAGATAGAGACTTAGCCTGTCTGCCATTTTAGGTCAGTTTGTGTGGAGAACTCACAAGATGTCTAATATGGTCTAAAGTCAAGAAGGAGTGGCTGGGCCTGCATTCAGATTAATTATATCTGAGGTTGTAGAAGCAAGTTGGGTGCTTTGAATTAGCAGGTTACCAGGTGTTCTACTGTATAAAGTAACTTTGTTGAATCTTTTCAGTTCAACTAAAAAAGTCATCTTAGACAGAACATCAGCTCTGAAAACTGAGCTGCAGTCATGTCTGGTAAGTTGTCATCATGCCAAAAATGTAGGACACAGGCCTGCCCCTCCACAGAATAAAACATTATTCTTTGGCACATCAACACTACATTAAACAGCATGGAGAAAGTTAAAGTAGGCTGCACACAGATTTGAGGAGGGACCACTTTAAATCTCTGAGCCATTTACTAGCAGCCAGATGCCTTTCAGCAGACCCTGCCTATTACACAGCATTTATCTGCCTTGCCTTTTCACACTGAGGAAATCAGCCTCTTACAGAGAACATGTTTGCCCAACACACAAGGGTATGCTATAAGGGCTATCAGTACAGACTTCCACTTGTAGGCAAACATCAAAGTGCTCATCAGACCATTCTCATTTCTGAACTTACACACTATCTATGAAAAAATATACATCTATTCCACCAGGATTTTGACCACATCGCAGCACAGACACTCCTCTTGTCAAAGTCATAATGTATACACTGCCGATAAGGGTTGTTTCTGTCCAAGTTCTCCTGGATTTTAGTGTTGCATTTTACAAAATTGACTGTCTGATATTAATAAATCCCCTAAAAACCTTGTTAGCCTAAGGTGTGACTTTGGTTTTCTGTACTTATCAGAAAAATTTCAGTTTGAGAAACTTAAAGAGGATTCTTATGACCTATTTAAGTGTCCCACAAGGCTATTCTTGGGCACTGGGGAGAACACAGTTTGGCCACACTGCACACTCTTCAGCATATGCTCTGGTCACATATCTAACATTTTTTATTCTTAACACTCAGTACAGACACTTAATACTTAATTCACTTGCTCTTGCTAATTAGATCAAGCAAAGAAGGGCTGTCAGAATAGTGGTAATGTTTACTGTGAAAAGCTGTCACCGGAATGTGCATTGTGAGCTTGAAAATAGGGAACAGCTGAAGACATGCATCATTTAACCTTTATTTAAGATCATTTCACCCACACACTACACTGACCCAAAGGTGTTCTTGCTTACCAAAGTTAAGACAATACTATAAGATCACTTGATAACATGATTAGATTAACAGCTTAATCGATCATGATAATACAAAGAAAGATTGTGCTGAAATAATATTACTCATTCACAGTGGCTATGGTTTGGCATTTCACAGACAGCATATGGGGTTTTGTTTGGCGCTCACTTTTAATGAAAGGTTTGTTTGAGATAAGCTCGTTACTTGGAGCTGATGGTTGCATTTTTCTTTGACTTAATTATGTAGATGGACTCTCGCCAGTCCTGTGTTTTGAATCCTACCTCTGGGAAATTTAAAATCCTATCCAGCGCCAGCTCAAATCCTATGGAATATGTGCAGAAAAATCCAAGTGCAACAGAATAATACAGAAAAACTGAAACACAGCAAGGACGGCTTGTTTTGGAGTTTTTACTCTTTGTTATTTTCTCGCATGTCAGCTTATTCGATAAGCTCGAGAGCCTCTCTATGTTGGAACAGAGTAATGTTGAAATAACACTGCCCCTCCGTGTGTTCAACATGATGAAGGACATGGGCATCTGTACAGAACACACGACTGGTATTTACACACAACAGACAGAGGCATCTTAAAATGGCAGTTCAGACACTGAAAAGAAAAGGAACACTTGAAAGAGCTTAGTGTCATCCAAGAAATACCTGACAACAGCTATGAAAATAATGCAACATTTTCTCGTTGTGACTGCACCACCTGTTTCAAGGACAATGCAGTGGTGGCAGGTGTCCTTGCTGTTCAGAGTGTGTATTTGAGCAGTCATTTGTGGGAGCACACAATAACGTGTCTTCAGATTGAACATTAGGCTCTTGTCCTGACTGCGACAGAAAGCAATTAAAATAATGCACCGCCCCCATCATCATGGTCCAGTTGTGTAATGTAAAAAAAAAAAAGGAAGCCTTCCAGACATTTGACATGGACATAAGACAAAAGTGCATTGTACAACATCAACTAGCTATTAAAAGGGAATGGAAAGCAAATAAAAAGGAACACAATGTGGTTTAACACAGAACACACAAACATTTAGATCACAACAAAGGCATCACAGTAACTGTGAATCGACGGGATTTCAGTGAGATATCACCCATAGTAGGATGAAGGGAGGAGTCGACACAGGCGGGTCACCTGTGGAGGCAAGGTGCGTCTTTTCTGGAAGATTCTGCAGCAGCTATGTATGTTCACAGTGCAAGAAAGGAGAAGGGGGCGGACTCTGCATTAATCCTAATCATGGTCCAGACGGAGCCCTTCACCTGTGAATGACGGAATTATGATTGCAACATGAGGCATTTATTTGTCTCATATTCACCGGTCTGTGCCCCATCATAGCATGACCATTCACAGTCAAACGGCATGGAGGGATTGTCTGGGGAGAAAATGATATTGAAGCACTGCAGATATGTCTCTTTTTTCGCAAAAAAAAAAAAAGGCAGAGACTGAGCGCGTTCGGCCTTTTCAGAGGGGTTGGAAGTACCGCTAACACAGTGACGCCACCTCTGTGATGCCACCTCTGTGATGCCACCTCTGTGATGCCTGCTCTCTGTAGGCTCTGGGAGGCTTGTATTAACACAGACACTACATTATAGCAGATTTGCTGGACCTTGATCTGTGACAGCTTGTAATCTCTCAGATGCCCCCATTGTGGAAGAAACTCCCAAAGTTGAATGTGTGTGTTTTTTATTATGCTGTGAAACTTTGTGATGGCATTATTGTCAGTTTTATTCAGCCAAATGGACCAGGGCTTTTCTTATCTACTGTAGAGAAGAGTAGAGAATGAGAGCAGAGTAAGAGAGGGGGCTGGCCCTGCAACGGAGGGAAAAATGGCACAAAGGGGACGGTGCTCTGATGTCGTGTCGGGGGTCTGTCTGTGCGTGTTGGGGGCGCCGGAGGCCTCTCAGTCCGCCCTACGGCCCTCGTCCTGGAGCCCCACCAGTGCACAGCTCTGCCTCCACAGCTTGGCCTGCAGGTCTTCGTTGTAGGAAGCGTCTGAAGACTGCGTTCTCCGCCCGTTGTACAGGTAGCACCCCCCTACGCCCTCCAGCTCAGGGGCGGCGGCAGCATAGATGGTGGTGGAGGCTCCCTGGGCGGGGGTCTGTGGGGAGAGAAAACACTTAAAACAGAGCTGCCAAATAGGCTGATACGGCATGAAGCACACCGGAGGCCTCGCACAGCCAAACAAAGCCTTCATTCAACTGAATATTTACTCTTCTGCTCTGACAGAGAAAACAAAACTCGGAACTTTCAGTGCTAACAAACACCTTGGAACACTGGTAAGAAGAATCATAAAAGTTAAACTCCTAGACAAGTTAAACAAAATCTGAATGTATAATGGGGTGCAATGGGTTCCATTTTTTATTTTTGACATTTTAAAATCAAACAGTCAGAATCCCTGCTTTCAGCTTTGAAGTTTTTATCGGATAATGTGCACCTCGCATAAGAAGTCTGAAGGAATCAGAGGGACTGAATTCTATTTTTGATTTATTTACGAATCCATTTGGCACACAATGTTCAAAGATCACGGCCAGACTCTAGTTGTATTTTTTCCTGAAACCATCCAGAGTAAAAGTTTAAAACTTTAATTTCCTCTGCATCTCAATCTAGATTGAACAAATGGGAATTTAACTGATAATCTACTGCCATGTTTGCAGAGATAAAGTATTTAGCTGGATGTAACAAGTGTTTATAAATCTGCTTGGTAAGTTTCATTGGCATTTTGAGTGTTTTGTGTGTCCAACTAAACACTTTCCATGTGGCCACTTCAAATACTTACAAACTCCAATTATATTACAAGTTAAATTGTAAGAGAAAGATAAACTACAGACAGTCCCTAAATTAGGTGCATTTAAGGTCTGGAAGTCAGTATGTCATTTGGATTTTACCTCACTCTGATTTCACTCTTGAACCATATGTTTACAAGTATTCCCTACCAACCTTTGATACTCACTCTGTGTTCATACGGCACCATTTATTTGCACTGCCTATATCATAAATACAGTAACTAATGCTTCCATGTAGGAAACACATCTGATCTCAAATTTCAAGGGGGCTTTAAGGTACTGAGTGAAATATAACCTGAAGATTGTCTGTACTGACTATTTTCAAAAGACGGGCCTTGGCGCTCTTTCAAACCAACAGAGTATGTGGTCAAAATCTGTGGCCCAGCTCCATGCAGCGTTCTTTCATCACTGTGAGAATATTCAAAATCTGCAGCCATTACTTGAAAGAATGAGCTAAGATACGATACAGTACCTTAGAGTGTTACTAGTGCAGGCCACCCCATGTAAAACGGCACGGTCCCTTGCTGATGACACATAAACTCATAATAACGCCTGCATGTATAAACAGCTCTCACGATATTGCAGGGCCTGCAGCTCAGTGATTGATATGCACACATCTGATGAGAGCTGGCTACAAAGCAGAGATAAGCCCTGATGGATCAATTACCGTGGATACCCATTGTTCTGGAACGGTCGTACACAAGGACTGGTTTCCCAGAAGCCCTGCTCTAAGGGAAGCAGGTATGGTAAACAAAGGATTCCAACATTCTAATCTCCTATATCTCCACGCAAATGCACAGGACCAGCCTGCTATTGACAGTGTGAAATCGGGAGCTCCTGTCAGCTCTGAGCGTTTCATCTGCTCGTATTTTACGAGGGATACAGGTATGGCCTCCTGAGTGTTTTCCAGCACACAGGATCAAGAAACACTTTGTCCAAACGCTGCTCTCGGACTGAGAATGTGAGCTTTGCTGCATTATTCATGCACTTCTTAAAGGTATTAATGTTTGAGACATAATAGTAATAATTATAATAATAGCACTGGTGCTATCTTCTGCATTCAAATAAACTGCACAAGGGAAATATTCTGCAATTCGCACTTAATTATTTTTCTTTTTTTGACAAGTGACCACATTCATGAAAGATATGAATGCTATATTTAGCATTATTTATACAGACAGAAAACCTGAAGCCCATAAAGAAAACCTGCTCCATGTTTTTAAATCAATGTAAAGCAAAGTGTGAAAAGGGGGGTGCATACTTGATATTCTGAGCAGATGTCAAATACCCACAGTAAGAGCAGGCAGCTTTAATTTGGTAGGACACAGACGGTCGAAAGAACTGCCAAACCTATGATCATAAACACATGGTGAAATTCAGATTGCTCCTGCTCAAAACAAATCATTACTTGCCTTGCCTCAAGATAAACGAGGGATATCAGAAAATGTATGTTATGACGCAACAGTGCAGCCTAATTTAAAGAATGACAATTTGCAAAATTGTCCCATTAGCCAGGGAGGTGTGGGGCTTGTCACCACTTGGTTTGACAGTGACATTGCCAGAAGCTATTTTACATGAGAGGTTATGGTGAAAGTGTATTACACACTTCTGTGATAGGAAACATAGAATGAACAAAACCAAACTCAGCTCAAAAAGGATACACGCTTACAGTAAACACCGACCACACATGGACACATATATAAATACCCCCCACAAATACTGTGACTTAGTAAATATATCACAAAAATGTAAACTGATTTTGGTTTTAATTTTTTACAGAAAGTAAAAAAGAAGAATGTTCCTCTGAAGAAATGCTTAAGAGGGAAACAATAATGAAACTGACAGCCTATGACAAGAATGAGAATGAGAACCACCAGAGAACAGACAACACCCAGACCAGGAAATTAAACTGAGATTTTTTTTCAGATTAGCTTCATTACCAGTTTAACACTGCAGACCATACATAAGTCTATTGTATTGTCTACAATCCTATGCTGAGTTTACAGAGAACAGCAAAAATAAGACAAACAAGTGATCACCTTATGAAATACACCTCTAATTCCTTGCATTAAAGGGAAATTGACAAGTTAGGAAGGACCATTATTATGAGATCAGCTTTTTGACTTCAGTTCTGTGTGAAATGTACTGGAATAAGTCCCAGAATGCATCTGGAGTGGGAGTAGCAGCAGGTGCATTGGGGAGAGTGGAGGGGGTGTCCTAGAGGAACACTTGTCACTCAGAGCAGAGGACACAGACTGACTGGCTGTCACTCAAATCCAGTCACAGCTGCTCCCCTCTGACACTAAGACCGATTTACCTAAGAGGGGACCATAAAACCCTGGAACTGTAAAACACCTGATTAAAAACTAGATGGGCCCACATGCCACTGTATGTGGTGATCGAACATGTACTTTCCTTTGTTACAAATCACCACGTGTTACAATTCTCTTGAGTTACTTGTCTGCATTATGTAAGCTTTGTAATTTCCTCTGGATAAGAGTGCCTGCTAAATGATGATAAGGTAAATGTAAAAGACATGGGGGCAGATAAGAAGAAATGTAAATTAAGATTCACTGAAGCCAAATCTTGACTGGTTAAATAACTCTTAAGTAAAGGCTTAAGATGAAATAAATGAACAAGCATTTGGTTCACAAAGCACATCCTCACATACCGGTCTCTAGAACAACAGAACAACTTCAGATAGGAGCCCCATTTCTTACACCACTGACAGGAAGCCTCAAGCTGTTAACATTAGGAGGCTTTTATCTCTCTGGCCAGTGTGCTTTGTGATGGCTTTTATGGCACTGAATTTATGTCTGAAGGATTGGAGGAGGTCAAAGTATGAGCTGGAAGGTCTGCGGAGCGAGGTACTTCACAGGAGTTGTCTGAGCACATGCCCTGTGGGGCTGGAAGAATACGTAAACACTGCAAATGTAAAATGTACACACAGCAGGCACACCTGAGGATGTCCATCAGGTAAGTGAATAAACAGTAATGCATCTCAGATTATGGTGAATTCCATTCCCTTGCTGCACACTGGCACAAAAAGTGGACGGGATATTCCAGCATATTAAATATTCCCCAGGCCATCATCGCTTGCTGGCCTTGTCCCCACATGGCCTCACTCCAACAGTAACAATATTTTTATATTTTAACAAATTGATACAGCCAAGACAAGCATTAATTACTATAACCTTCAAATTATCACGCTTTGAATTGGCATGTAAATGATTTTGAGACATCAACTGCCTGTGAGTCACAAAAATGTGTATTTGAAGTCCTTCAATAATGAATAATTGTTTTTATTTAATGGATTTTTGTGTGTTGTTTCATAACCATTCTCTAAATGAGGACAACAAACAGGATTCAGACCTTAGAGGTGGGAACCACAACAATGGGCATAAATAAGCCATAGAGTGCATGTGGTCTAATCACCTTCTGAGTTGAGGCATCCCCTTTCTCATCCTAATTACTTCTCATCCTGACGAAGACTATTGCTGACACATTTCAATTAGTGTGCCTTGCCTATTAAAAAAAGGCATTTTATATGTCTTCTCTGGTTAAGTGCCCTGTTTTTGGGCTCTTTTTTGCAATCTTCAATCCTTCTTTTCTACCCCCCTTCTCACATCTTGGAAGATGAAAACATTGTTACCGCTGTGTAAAATCATATCACAATCTGTGTAAAATCAGCCACATATTTAGGGAGCACTTGGACTACACAAAAAAAATCAAAGCAAGGCTAGATACACTACCAACAACTGAACAACTCCGGCATGTCTTTCTGCAGTCTTGTTCACCAGCTGTGTGCATGCTGTGAACAAGGCAGGCCTGACACACAGCCTGTATGCGAGGTTACTCTGTCTGATTCCATTATGCAGCAAAGTACAACTCGCTGCACCCAGCAGACTGTTCTCATTCTGGAGCAGGGGTTAAACCCAAGGAGCCAAATGGACAGTAACATATGGGCACCTACATTTAAACCAGTGCAAAATGCTGTCAGTATATTTCTTGTGTTCTACCACTGCACTCCATTTAGAAAGCATTAGGTTGCTGGGTACTGAATTGATTTGATTTAAAGATTTTCATTTTACATTTTAATTTACATTTTACATTTTAATTTACACCTTTACATTTTACAATGCAGGGTTATTACCATGCATTTAATATATGCAAGAAACATTCAAATACTTAAAATCGGCACAGACTACTCTCAACGCTATTGAGATTAACAAACTTTTGAAGAGATGTGAGAATATATCTGTGAGAGTCTCAATTTATTAAAATGAAGAGAGTAAAAATAGTGACATTAAAAACTCACAGTGAGAGGAAAGATTTTGACATCTCACAAAAAATTCTCCATCATATGCATGCAGGACACTTAAAGTTCTATCTCTACTATCATGAAATGATCAAGATAAAATGCAAATTTTATAAAGAGCCATGGTCCCTTTCAGTATAAACATAAATAAAATGGAATTAACATAAAGTAAGCATTATAGAGTGGCAATCTGATAAATATAGTAGTGTGCCATTTTGTGATTCATGCTTATAGCTTGAGGCCACAGAAAAAGGATGCACTGATCTCCTCAGCCATCTGATCAGTGCACTTCTGTGAAGTTCTGTGGCTTCTGTGTCCGTTCCACTAAAGTCATGCCCATTACTACTTCCTTTAATATAAAAAATACACTTCTCCTTCACTCCAGCTTCAATCTTTCAATTACATTTTAGGGATCAAATGCACTCTAAAAAGACTGCTTCGTGAAGTAAAAAAAAATAAATAAATAAAATAAATAAATAAAATAAATAAATAAATAAATAAATAAAATACACCAAACTGAAATGCACTGGATTCTGTGCTATGAAAACCAGACATGTCAAGCCTAGTCCAAAACATGCATACATATATGTTACAAAACACCAATAACTTCCATATTTAATCTAAAATGTACAGCGGAATTTGCACCATGATTCTCACCATTTAGCCAAATTTGATAAATCATTATAATGTAATGTAATGTACTGTATAAAAATATTGTCACATCAAAAAAAGCCTTTCATACATGGCATACAAGCAGTCACTTTAATGCTGTGTGCAATCAATCTCAATGTGCATCAACGAGGGAAACACATCAGTGATTGTCTCATAATGCCTGATTCCACATCTCCCCCCTCAGTGCCTCACCATGGGCAGCAGGTGTGAGGAGAATGCTAACTAAAGATTGCACACACAGCAGGGAGCTGAGGGTAATGTTGTTCTCTTCTTATAATCTCATCAGACTAATCACTTTATTTAACTGTATGGCTAAGTTCATCGGCGGCTCATACGGACACCGCAAAGGAGAAGGATCTAGTTAGAGGTTACTGTACCCGGAAGAGCAGCCAGGCCACGGGTCTTTTGGCCAGCTGTGCCAGGCTGCAGAGATTCTCGTACAGGTCGGTGTTCACCATGCCTGGGTCTACTGCGTTGGCCGTGACTGGAAACCCTCCAGAGGTGAGCCTCTGCTGGAGCTGGTATGTGAACAGAACCAGCGCCAGTTTACTCTGGGAGTATGCTCCGTGAGAACAGTAGCAGGACCTAAAGTACAAGGAGGGGAGACAGAGGGGCATTCATTAAGGCCAGACCTTTTTTTTCATATTTTACATACCTTGCATCTTTTACCGCTTATTTTTGCTGTTTATTAGTTTTATTATTATTGGTATTATCAATTACAACAAGGATAATAATAACAAACAATACAGATGTACAATTATAATTACACTATTATTATGACTTTTGAAAGAGGACAACACTTGCCAACAATTTTGGGTATAAGTACACAACCAACGAGTGGAGAAAATTTGTGAAAATGTATCCAGATAGCTTAAAGGGAGGGACTAAAAGTTGAAGAATTCAGTGTGAACAACAACAGAACAACAGCATGAATTTGAAAGAACTTCTCACCAGGAGAAGCCAACGAATGTCCCTATGCAAAGCATCGTGATTCAAAGAGGAAGCCCACTTTCTCCCCACGTTGTATGCTGACTTGCAGACATTGTAGAAACAAATGACTTTCATCTTGTCAAATCAACCGATGGCTTTAAGCAAATCCTTCCTGTCAATCCAGACCCCCTCTATGATGTGAAAATACGGAGGTAGGGGAATTGAGGAGACTTGTTTGGCTTTGATTTCCCTCCGCTCCATCACACTCAAGTGCCTCCTTTCACACATGCGAACTACCGCTGTGTCAGAGACTCATCAGCCCAGTCACTTCAGCTAAATGGACTTCTTAAAATCCCAGCATTGGGGGCACACAGGGGATGGAGGGCAAGCACTTAGCGGGAAATATCACCGATGGCGTGCTTTAAAAAGCTGCTACTCTGATGCAAATCGTTTCGCTTCACTTGGATCTAACGTATTCTGCATGCTTTTTTTCTTTCATTTCCGGCATCCCTCCCCAATTCTTATAACTGAGTCTGTTTACAGAAGAAGTAACACTGTATTTGCTTTACATGTCATAGGGTTTCAACACTGATTGCTTTACTGCAGTGAGTTACAAAGCTTTACATCACAGGCACTGAGGGCCTGAACAAAGAAAACAGAATTAAAACAAATTAACTAGCATGCCTCACCCTTCATTTTTAATTTAAAAATACAGTGCATGTAGAATTGCTTAGTAATCTTGAAGTAAAATGAATCTTCAATTTAAAATTCTAAATTTGTAATTTTACAAAATTTGCATCTTGAATTTCTTACATTTTGTTTACAATTTTGAAATAAAATGTGTCTTGAATTCCTATTCCTAAAAAAAGTGTCATGGAATTAACAGTGAGTAATGGCCTTAGTTTAACAAATTTCTTGAGTCTTACTTGATGGCTAGCTCAAAAAAAAGCCAAATTGATTGAATATCCAATACCATGGCTATCACAAAAGAAACATTTATGTTTCATGTTATTGTGGGTAACTTATAAAAGGTGGGTAGTTTGATAGCAAGCTGTATTCCATCTTATACACCGAATAAAAGGTGCACATTGAATTTTTCTTGGTTGCTCTTCTTTGTGTCATAATGACTCAAAGCACTGATCCATCATTTTTTATACCAGCATGCATAAACTGTTTGAGAAGTGTAACAGTCCAACCCTTCTTATTTCAGGAACCTTGTGCTGCCAGTGAACCCATATGACACCATTTTTATCTTTATATGACACAATGAAGGGCTGTCATTCACTGTATGCACAGACAGAGTGCAGTATAATGGACTCAATAAGGTACCTGCTCACCATGTGGCCTCTTCCTGTCACAGTCATTAGTTCTCATCTCCAGAGTGAGTTTCTTAGTGTATGTGAGCAAGAGTGTTTGTGTATGTGTGTGCGTGCATGCGTATAATTGTGTGTGTGTGTGTGTGTGTGTGTATGTGTGTGTATGCGCGCATGTGTTGATATGGCTCACGCTGGGAGAGCGGCTGGTGTCTCTCTGTACCAGCTGAGTCTGAGTACTGCCTACTGCTAACAGGTGTTCTCCCCACAACACTGTCACAAGGCATCCGCACAATATCACAAAGACGTGTAATTATCGCAAATTAACATCCAAACGATTGACCCCGGACGTTTGGGGCTCGACACCGTTCATTTGAGCAGATCATTACCAGGACTGGTTCCGCTTTTCTCCCACAGTTTGGTCGACAGACATTCAGCTTGGCACGGCTGCAGCGCATGTAGATGAGACAGTGCTGAGATTTCTGACTCCTCTAAATGGCAGTGCCTAAACTGGTATAGTCCCTCCTTTTTGGACTGTCTATTGCACACTGACTGCGTGTCCGGCCTCACTGTGCTGCATTGTCACCTGAATCTGGGGATTTGCTATGAAGCTGAGGAAAGTAATCAATGTTGGCTGATCGATGTGTGGCATTTCTCAATGCATACTCTACCTACATAATAATGACAGAAACAAAGGGTAAAAGACTAGTTTGCAGAACTTCATTGAATAATGTGTCTGCTGCCTTCATAAGTAACACATATAAGGTCTAAGCCCTTATATGTCAACCTTTCCATGTTCCATGACTGAAATAAACAGAGATGCAAAACACAATCAGCAGACAGTTGAGACGTTCTGACTTTTGAGTTTTAATTAAAATGCAAAGTTGTTGTTGCTAATTGCAAAGACAGTAGCGAAAAGACCCCAGTGATGTAAATGAAATAAAGATGCCATCAGGCAAAACTGGCTCGCAGGCAATCTCTCCCCAAATTACCTCAAGAGTACTGAGCATCCCCGCTTCTAGCAAGGGTAACTCTTTCCTGCTAAAGTGTGTCTCTAGTGAGTCTTCATTTCTCTGACACTCCTAACACTAGACATCTGCCTGCTTCAGGCGGTGATTCACCGTTTCAAATAAGGGAACGAAAAAGAAGGCACAGAAATAGGATCTGAATTCCCACTGCAAAGTGTGAAGTGTCTATAAGACGGAATTCAAAATTTCACTCAGGAAACTTTTACTCTCGAAAAAGTCATTGCTTTTTAATTGCTATCGATCCATCCTTTCCTACACTGGAATTTGGGACAAAATTTTTACAAAGACGAAACAGCAAATATTTTTACAGAATCAGAACAGCGAGTATTGTGTTAAATGGAATTGAAGCATCTGTGGTGGCACGAAGGAGTGAATTTCCTGTTGCCAACTAAAATGAACCATGTAAATGTGATAAATGACACTGTATACTGTTCAATAGGTCCTGAGCTAACTGATGTTTTAGCTGTGGCCTGAGTGAATGATATAGTTATAAAATAAATGCTTAACTAGGTTAGAAATGGTACAAAAGGATGTAAAAATTCTGTCATATATAGGTCTATTGGTAATGGAAAAAGATGATGAAAGGCTTCTGTCAAACAAAATATCTTGATTGTATCTAAATGATTTGGAAGACCAGATGCTTTGCTCCTGCAGGTATGAAAGTGATTTCATGTTACTCATCTTTGTGTGTGCTTAAAATTTTAGTAAATATGAGTGCCTTTATGAGATGCAAATTAAAGTGATAACATCACTGCTGTTTCAAGGTGAGCTGTCACTTAGGAACAGACATAGGAGCCATAGTATGACATCAAACAGTACCAATAGCATTTTATATATTATTCTGTCATTTCAGATCTGGTTTAAATTCTTGTTCCTGCACTTTAATACTAGAGTGCATCCTATTTGTAAATTATCCTTTCTAAAATATAGACTGTAAACTGCTCAATATGCCAGTTACAATCCACAGAAGTTGTATGTATTCATTATTGTAGAAAGTGTGCCAGGCAGAATTCCCTCTGAATCATTGATATGTATCATTTACAAACCCATTCATAAACTCACCATTCCCTTAGTAATGAGGGAGAATTAAGCAAAATTAATCTCTGAAGGGTTGTTCTTTGAAATGTTTTTTTCACTACTGTTTTAGTATAACCATAACAGAATTTTAAATATTGCAGTTTTTTTACCTGCACAATTATTACAATAAATGATTATTTTTCTATTTATTGTTTTGCCTCAGGAAATCTGAAACCTCTTTTTCTCTGAAAAGACCACTGGCCAGCATTTTCATGCATCGGCAACATTAAACTGGCTTCTAAAAAAAACCCTTTGGATTCCTAGACTGGAGTGGAGAAATTCTGAATGAGGACTGAGTGGAGCAATTCTGGTATATATGAGCCCATAAAACATAAACAAGGTTTTAACACTTAGTTTTTATTTGCTCCATTTCATTGTGCCTGTTAAATACAACAGTTCTCTTGCATATCAATGTTTTAGTCCAGTGAACAAATGCCTGCTAAAAAGGGTGTAATAGTAAATCACTGGTCCTCTCAATGACATCCACTTCATGCTATAGGTTAGTGATACATGATTAAAATGTATATATGATAACAGATCACTGCAAAAAAACCTTGCCAAAGCTTGCCATAAAAGCCTGCCAGGGCTATTTGGTTACTGCAGTGAGACATCAATGAATGACTACATCAGCTAATGATTTCTGTTCCTTGCACAGGTGCCTGAGAGCTGTCAAAATTATGAAAGTGAAAAGTCAGGAGATTTTTTTGATTTATTTATAAGGGCATTTTATCAACATACATGACTGCCTTTCTTCCAGCAATAAAATGTGATCAGTTGAAAAACAGCCCTTCTCTTAGTAAAACTACACAGTAGCTGGCAGAGTGTAATAGGTTGGCAAGTGGTGATTTCTTCAAAGCATTATGGGTAATGGACTGACACCCCCTCGGCCACCTGCATGCCACTTCCTGTTTGTTTGTAGAAGATACACTGTGGCTTTCCAAATGTCTCCAAGGACCCAATAACAGTCAAAACAGATGCACAATGGCAGCCAGGAAACCCAGTGGTAATTGATAGCAGCTGTTAATCAGGCCTTCCTTTCAAGACTGTTTTCATTTGAGGAAAAACCATCCGCACTCTGCACGATGTCACAATTAGCAAGGAGCTCCTTGTCCAAATTGAAGTGGTATTTCACACTGAGTAGACAGCAGACATTACATATATTCTATAGACCCTGACAATAACAATGTTATCACACAACATTGCCACGTTTGAGCTACTTGCACCTACTACAAAATACACCATAAAAAATTTTTGATGCACTTGGATCTGCAGAATCTGTTATTCATGAATAATGGTCATAGCCTAACACTGCCGTTACTCTTATGTGTGAGTAGGCCCTCTTTTGCAGCGAGATTGAATGCCTGTATGTCCACCTGTATGTCTACTTAAGATGCACTTTCTTTACTTAAATGTTCAATAAATGTCACACCAAATATTGCCATGTCTTGACTGGCAGCTTTTACAAGTGGAAAGGAGCAATGTCTCCTCTTCCCCATCAGAGAGGCGAGAGGACCCCCTCACCTGCTCTGAAGGTCCTCCAGGGTGATCACACCCCCATAATGCGTAGCAGAGGAAACAGTGACAATTCGGGCACAGGAGTCGGGCCTCCCAGACTTCTTCAGGGTGTCCAGAAGGAGGTTGGTCAACAGAAAGTGGCCCAGGTAATTCAGGCCAAAGTGCAGCTCAAAGCCATCCTCTGTCTTCCTCTCAGGAACCAGCATGACACCCGCTGACACAGGAAATACACAGTAAGGAGGGTGCAAGATGCAAAGCATTGCCCGATTTTGACCCAAGATCCACCAACTCTCCCAAAGACCAAGCTTGGCCAATCCAGGTTCAAAATCAAAATACTGAAAATGGACACATTTTTTTCATGGTCATTCACAAATCTTCTTGACTGTAATCATCAACAGCACTGGGAAGAATAGGTGTGAGGTATAGCCAATTTGCCAAGCTATGAAGAAATAACTGGACTGACATGTGTGGTACTGGCAAAAAGAGATGCTCTCATTTAATCTCACCTTCCTGTGAAAACATCCATTTTGTGTCAAATTTGATTTGGACCTATCCATATAATGCACATTCACAACAAAGGAGCGCACCATTTCCATGAGCGAGCCAAGGCAAGATAAGCTTGGTTTTCCCCTAAGGCATGTGGTAGATTAAAACATGCTGAGACACCTGAGTATTCAGTCATTGAAAATATATTTTATATTTTATATTTTAATGGACACAGAACGACTAAGCAATGTAAAATGGCTTTAATTTGTGGGTCACTGAGAATTACTCATCTCTCAATTTATTTATACCACTGTGTTCTTGTTGTGAGAAGACGTGCATTTCAGATACACGATCAATACACTTAGCAATTTTACAACCACACAGGTGCTTCTGTCTTGAAAATAGCTCAAAAGCATGATATCTAACTTCACATTTCTGCATGTTATTTCTCTACCACAGGTTCTGTTAATAATTAGAGTGCTATAAAAATAGACATCCCTCTATGTTCCAAGTTAGATCTAGGGCAATATTAATGCAAATATTTCCTGAATGCAATAAGAGAATTAATGAATATGTCTTTCAGTAGCATTCAGATAAATTTCCAATCTTTCCAGCACTTATTCTGTAAATATCAGGAGGCAGACTTAAAAAAAAATCACATTTCAAGGAAATGATCTGGAATACTCGACTTCCAAAAAGCATCCAGACGTCTAAAGGAAGCAAACATTCAATTTGCTACTAAAAACAAGCTTACCAAGCACACCTCCAATACACTTTAGGATAAAGATTAATATTTGGAATTAAATGACCAAGCAATCTGGGGAGGTGGAGGCATTTTAAAAGCAACTGTGATCCCATGGAATCCTCCTACGTGCAGCAAAAATAATGACTGAATAACCTGCTCCTGTCAGAAAATTATCCCCATATTCTCATTATTTATGTGCTCTCATTCATAAACAAGCTTGCCCACTGATGTGAAGAGTAATCAGAAATTTTGTGCAATAATGTGAGGTAAAAGATTATAATTCATCTTCTGCTTTTAACAGAAATCCGCTCAAAACCTACGAGTGTCATTTAATCAGGATTACTCTGCTCTATTTCCTGTTAATAGAGGATGTGGAATTCCAAAGTGTTTCTTTTAATCACATGCATAGGGGCGTGAAACAATCCAGCCAAAAAGTGGTTTGGTCTTAACTGATAATTGCATATTTAAATGAATATATGAGCACAGATTTTTATGTGTTTACACTTGAAATATAATGTTTTATGAATTACAAAAAGTACCATTCTGTATGTTTCTCTTTCACACACCACAACTCTTACCCTACATACTTCAACAGAACATTGAAAATTCACAAGATCAGTCCAACCTTTCCACGTAATTAGGTTTCCAATGGTGTGGAACAAATGACCTTGTCTTCCACGTCCATCAGCAGGGTGCAATATTAGTTAGTGAAAGTGCTGCTATAGATGTGCATTTTTTTATACAACAATCATAGCAAAATGGAAATGAGCCTCTGCAATGCTTTCTTGATGTAGAAAAGCCCAAGGACTGTATCATCTGCATATATTTATCACTTAAACAGACCAGTGTACTTCCTCTAGAAGCACAGAACAGAATGTGCTGTACACTCTCAATTTCTTTTCCCATAGGTTATTAAGCAAAAAGTCTTTCCCTGGGGAAAATGAGTTTTGTCCTGAAAAGTCAGACAGACCATTATATTTACATTATATGGTAAATATAATGGTTATTATTATAATCAGTATGGTAAAAATGGTAATAATACAGGACAGTAGAACAACATACTGTAGCACTCAGATAATGATTCCCTGTGCATACATTTTACGATGAGCAGCTTGAAGAGCTGGGCTGAAAACTGTGCCCTCAGGAAGTGTACCGCTACTAACACTTGGAACAAAATTCATTATTGCATATAACAGAAACCTCTGAAGTGAGGGGCTGTGCTCTACACTTCTTCAGACCTGTCTGTTACATTTCATGGAATGATACATTTGAATCTAGAATTGTAGATCTGTGACATATATGCAGCACTGTGTAATCCTTCGCTATGGACATTACAGTATGTTGTGAAGGTTGCTATGAATATTCCCCTTACCATCTGAGATGTGAACAATGCAAAGTGGTTTACTGATTTATAATCAATGAGAGGAATAATAGCAATGCACCCATCACCTACATCAGACTCTTCGAGTTAATGCTGTTCAGCCTCTGTGAATGAAGTATTGTTTGGGTGATTGTTCAGAGTCACTCACCATTGTTGACAAGGACATGTAACGGTAGGCCTCTGTCTTTAAACTTCTGGACAAACTGACGGACAGAGCTCAGGGATGCCAGATCAAGGTATTGAAAGTCCACTGTGAAGACAAACCACAGTATAATCATTTATAACTAATGTAGCTACATCATTCAGTGGTCCCCTGTGTTCATGCTGAACTATACTTTATTTCTATAATCGCTCTGCAAATGCTGGGATTATTGATATTGATCCATCTTCTCACCTCCCTCTGATGATAATAAAGACATAACATGATAAGAACAGCAATAATCATAAGAAGGCAAACTTCACATCACAAGGACCTGGGAAATTCTAGCATTTTAAACAGTTGTCTCCAAGCTTCAAACAACTGTCTCTGTCATGTTTGAGCGCAGTATGACAACTTCACCTGTTTATCAGTGAAAAGCCAGTGGGGTATTATTTGGGGTTGATGTGACCACTATGCTTTTATACAAGAATTATTTCCAAGCTTGTTTTTTTTCATTATTTTTATTGCGTGTCAAGTGTCTGACCAGGGAGAAACAAACCTCTGGCTACCTAAATATGCTGCATGTGGTAGAAATTCTGTTTTTAATTAACACAAAAAGTCTAAAACAGAAAAACAAAATAAACTGCTTAACCTTAATTGTGATTCCTTAAATACCCCTGATATAGCTATGATGCCAAAATGCCTAGTACTTAAGATGACTCAGTCCAATTAGGGCATCAGGAAAGAAATAAATAAAAGTTAAAACTGAGTGAAAAAATTAATTTATAATAAAAGAATCATCACACACACTCATTAATAAGATTCTTCTATGCCACTGGGTACATGTAGATGAAAGTCTGAAAAAATGACCTTGGAAGAGGTTAAGGATAAACATTAATAAACAGAAAACAGATGGAAACCAAATTCTCAGACATCATGCCAATCTCAACCCTAATGTATTGTGTTTCAATACGATCCAGTCAAAGTCTTGTTTCCATGTTTTTAGATTTACATTGGATATTATATCATGACCCCATTGACCCTAATGAATGGCAGCTGCTGGTACAATGTAACTGATGTGTAATATTCATGAGAATTTTGTTTACTTCCCCCTAATCTCAAGATAATATTACCTTTAAAGCAATAATTATAATAATAATAATAACACATTAAAACAGGATACTTTCCATTGTATGTGTTATTTAATGGACAATCAAGACTTTTTTTATCTGATCAACTGACATTTCAGAGTGAACTATAACATCACAATAAATGTCATAGATAAAACCCAAAACAAAAGAGTTTTGGGTTTTAAATACACACTAACCATATAATCTCTCCAATGTGTTTTTCCTACACGCTTGCTCACATTCATCTTTTAAGATGAGAAAGAAATCCTCCTACTCTTTGCTTGTCAACTGTAATCTGCACTTCCTTCTTGATGAAGCTGTAATCAGACTGAGATTCTTCCCTGATAATAGTTCTAGACCTGGCGGTGCCATTTAACCTTTCGTTTGGCACAATTCATCCACTGAATTAAATGTCCCCTAGACGCATTCCACTTGCGCAATGACTCATAGAGTGGTAACACCAGATGACACACAGACGCATAAATCAGAGCTAGACATGCTCCCTGTGTGTTGGAAAGTCTGCTTTAACATGTTCTATCAATCACCTGATTCTGTTACGGTGCTATTCATGACCTCTTGAGTAAAATTAGAGTGCCTGTATTTGATAAAGTGCAAGGCAATCCTAACCCAAATAGGTAGTCTATTTGCGATTTTGAAATCGGCTTTTAAAGTACATGCTTGAACTCGTCCTCTCTTCGTTATGAATTCCACATGCCCATAAAATCATCTATTACCAGCAGATCCTCTGAGCACTGGCATCTTTGGTGCCACACATTATCAACACATTGGTAACGGGATTATTTCAAAAGCTATTTCTGAGTGGCTAATAACATCAAAGCACACACTGCCTCCTCATTAATCTCATTTAAAACTTGGCTCCCGTACAAATTAATACAGCTGTCATGGCTTAACCACGAACACGAGGATACATTTTTAAACATAATGCCACTTCCTTGCTGAGTAGAAATGTCAACTTATCAATGATCTTTGATACCCTCTTTCCCAGTTCTGACACTGTGAGCAATATAAAGATAGCAGCTAGAAATTCTGTCAAACTAGCACTCAGAGAGGGACAGGTACAGGCAAGTGCCACTGATTTTGTAAGTGCCATTACATTATGGCTGACTTCACAACTCACTATTCAAAATTTTTAATTCACAGCTACATGCATTTTAGGGCCCATTATTATCATCTTCTTGATGAAAACAGTAGGACGTTGCAAAACAACACATAATCATTTAACAATGAGCTAATGTTGCAGGTGTAGTGGACACATATATCCCAACGGCAGGTAGCAGTGCCCCTCTGCCTCAAATCATGGAGACCTAGGACATCCGAGACAGATGCCAAGCATCATTCCAGTAAACAGAGATCATTGGTAAGTTCCTTGAAGAGGCTTTCTACCTCATCATTAATATTGTCACAAGACCACTTATCTTTCCCATGAGCAGGTTAATGGCCTCTGGCAACAATTCCCCCAGCTGTTTTATCGGTAAAGCCAGCCAGATTGAGGTGTCTCTTTCAAACTGTGTCATCATCGAGGCAAACATAGTGTTCGGAGTGATCAAAACTGTTTCCATCACTGTGAGAGCAGTGAGAAACATATGCATGACAATGAGGGGACGTGATTATCTGGAAATGCAACATTGCAACACAAAACACCAATGGAGGCAATGTGACAACCAAAAAACACCACAGGCACCTGAATCCTGCAGACATTGTTTAATTTTCACTAATCCCCATTTGTGCATTTCAGAGGCATACCCAGGGCAACATGCAAAAGCTATTTTAATTGTCCTGTAAGTATAAATTGCTTTCCCTCTTCACAGTATCTGGTCCTACACCTTCACTTACCCTTGCACTCATGAAAGAATTTTGAATTGGTATGCCCTAACTGGATCGGCTGGTTTTAGACTTATATCTCATTATGTCACCTTGTGTAACATCAAGACACTGCCGACATCTTTTGACAGCTCCTTTCCAAAACAGAGCAATAGTGACGCAGACACATGGATGGCAACCCATCAAAGGACTGAGGGCTTTTTGTGTACTGGATTTTAATGAGGGAACAAAAGACTACATGTTATTACAGTGACCCTCAGGTACAAAAGCAAGTTTGCAAGCTTTCCAAAACTGCTTCACCTAAAAACAATCTGCCCCACAGCAGCTTACTCTGTCACCTCATATAAAACCATACTGTAGACATCATCCATTTTTTCCTCTCAATCTTTATTAGTCTTTCCCCAGAGGCCCAAAGAAACCCCTATCCTGTGTGAATTTGGTCTTGGTTGCAATGAACATATTATAAAATGCAGCAAAAATGTATCCCCCTTATTTCTGTGAGCCATGTGAGGCTCTAAACTAGTTGAAAAAAAAAACACTGGGAGGGTGATGTTTGTGCCATTTATTTCAACTATGCCAACTAGATCATTTCTGTGATGGCACCATGGGTTGACAATGTGTTAAGCCCACTGAACTACATGATCTCATTAATCATGATTATCACTGTGATCTGCAAACAGATGCCGCTACCAGGTGGGAATAACATAAACTACACTTTATATATATTACCATTTAGAAAGCTGAATGTTTACTACATTACAATTCATATATATGTTACCATTTAGAAAGCTGAATGTGTACTGAAGCAATTCAGGCTAAGTACATTTCTCAAAGGTACAACTGCAGTGACTCATATGGGAATCTAACGTGCAGAGTTTCAGTTATAAGTGCTGTTTCCTGACTACCAGTCAGCACTGCTGTCAACCGTGAACACACTCCAAACCTACTCAATGTGCATGGGCCGAACGAACCTCTTAGAGGACAGAAAAAAAAACCTCTCCGTCCTCCTTACAGCACACTCGTAGTGCACATCAGCCTTCAGTCCTGGCACAGAATTTAAGGTCATCACAGAAAACATTATGGAAATCAGGTTCTGAAAAGGAATAATAAACTTCAGGACCCTGTCCACTGCAGTCCCCAGTCAAGCAGCCAATAGAAATAAAACAGAGGAGTGGCTGTGACCCATACCTTTAGAACCACATGCATACTTGTGGCTCCTTGTGACTGTTTGCAGTAAGAGGTGTTATGAATGATGTAACAGTCAAGCCTCAAATTACACAGCAGTTACATCTGTGAAAAACAACATGCAAATAGATATCCAAAATGTTACAAATAATCTGTGGGGGGAGAGGGTCTTGGGTTTTAAGCTCACAAGATGTCCTCCCTAATTTCCAATGGTTATTATCATTAACCTCAAGAACCCTAAAGCAGCAAATTGTAGTGATATGAGCTAACATCATTCTGTACAGGAATGTACAGGAGGCTTTTTACTTTCAACGTGTGGAATATATTACATTAAATTATTTTTTAATGTAATGTATCAACATCATCAATAGACATTAACTTGGGGCCGCATTAGTGCTGAAAAGTCTTTACTTCAAAACTTTACTTCAAAAAGAACACCATGGTGTTCAGTATCAGTAAACAATAGAATTGTATACAATAAAGACATAATCTCTATGGCGATTGTTAGTTGCAGTGTATTCAGATCCATGCCTCTATCAATTCAGATGACCATGCAAACAATGATTATTGACCAAATTCAATGATATTGAAAGCAGTTTTTCTTTTATTGGTGATATAACTGAAATATGAATTGATTTATTATTACATTTATTTGATTGCAATTACTTAAATGTACTGTTATGTTTATGAAATTATTAATGTAAATTAATTTGTTGTTTATTTATTTATTGTTGCCATCTACAGTTGTTTTATATGTATATTACATCAGTGTTTATGTAAATAGTTATTCATTGTTTGCAATGTGGTAATAAATAAATGCCATTATACAAATTAGTTCTAAACAAAATGATATATGGCATGGGTGAAAACTGCAATTACAGATCGTGAATCTGCCTAAAATTGAGGAGTCCACAACCTCAAACAACATTAAAAAACAGTGCACAGTTCATAGGGTAACAATGTTACTTAACCTTTCTGCTAACCTTTACTAATGTTGAGGATTAATTTAAATTATATATTTAGTGTTGTTATACCAAGTTAATCCTCAACAAATTATATAATATTTATATGATATTTGTCATGTTAATCCTCAACATCAGTAAAGGTTAGCAGCAGGTTTAAATGACATTTTTACAGATAATAATTGTTCAAGAAATTAGAGATTGCATCATCTGTGACATCAAGTTTACTGTGGTGATGATGATCCTATGATCCTATCCAAGATTTGTAGATTTCTCCAGCTTCATCACACTACAATTACTGTATCACCTTTTCATCTTTGCAAATTTCTTCTGGAAATTTCTGGAAGCTGAAGGCAGACACTCACTGAAGATTCTGTATGGTCGGTAAACGAAAGCAGACCATATGATGTTGTAGTCCGATCACATACAACGCAAATTGATTGTGCACAGTGGAAAGCAGCCAAACAAACTGAGACACAGCTTAGCGATCATGCTGCTGTGTGTCAAGTGAATCCATATTGTGTCCAAACAACAGGTTTCATGGTTAATTGTTCTTGAAACTGAAATCATGCTAAAAAAATAATATGCACGGAGCATTTTGTAGGGTCCTCTGGCCTCTACGTACACATGAACTTCCTTTATGCTTTTGCACTGCAAAGCACAGAGACATCTGAGAGGCACCTCTGAGCGAATGAGTTGCTTTTTACATATCTGCAACACACATCTGACACACACATACACCGCTGAGCTTTTCTGGAGGAGGAGTCGCCTCATTTGGAGTGGCATGTGGTACACATGTACAACTCACTGCGTACTCGGGAATTTGCATTATGCCAGTCTTGGTACTATATTTTTTCTCACAGGATAATGGCGGAGGTGAAAGACGACATCCATTACAGGCGGTGGTGCCTCAGACTCCTCTTAACCAAAGGAAGATAATGTTAAGCCTTAAGCTCTCAAAGGGAGTGTCTGGCATTTATGAGCTGATAAGCAACAGACGTGTGGCGCAATCAGTAGGAAAAGTAGCCTGGATTGCGCAGACGGTTCTCTCTGAAATTTGTGTGTTCCTAACAGACCGTTTGCAGCGGGTGCTTGAACTCACAACCTACGCGCCCCTCATCAGGGTGTTTCCCTCAGGAGCAGGGATCACCTTACACACGCATAGTGTAACCCTGAAGATTCACGCGACCCCTCCCTTCGGTGGCAGGAAGACCCATTTCCCCCAGTTTGAAGGCTGCACAGGCGGGCAGAAGTAAATGAATGTAACAAACACACAGAACTCTTGACAGGTAGCACGACTAGACAAGTGTCAGGAATGAACACACTAATGCCTGTTTGATCATTTCAAAACAGCAAAACATCAAAACATGATCATGCTTCTCATTTGATGCAACAATCACTGGAATAACCCAGCCTAATATCAATGTTAACAACAGCAACTATAAATACAATTACAAAATATACAAGGCATACAAGGCAACAAATAATAAACGTACACTGATATTAATAAAGAAAATAATCTGTGAAATAGGAGATTACGAGCGCCTAAACATGAAATCTGGTGAAAAGGGCAAAAAATGAGAGGACTGAGGATGTTTCTATGATGGACTCCTTAAAATGATGTCTTTCAGTCAGATGTTCCCATCGTAAAAAACAGTTCTGACATTGTAAGCAATATAAAGGAGGAGAGAAGGGAGGAGGACAAAGAATGAGAATTGGAAAAGTATCTGAGTCCCTGGATTTGACACTCCTGTGCAGAACACCATTACCCTTTGAGAGGCAGCTGTTGACCCCCAGGCTGTTCTCTCTGCACAGGTAGTAATACAAAGAGCACTCCCTGAATGCAAAAGAACAAGCGCTCTGTCTAACTCATCACAGAGTAAATGGGGGTTACACTCATGAACGAAGGTTAATGGCGGTAGACTTAGGTGGTGGTTAAAACAGAACCCAGTTCCTGGAGCCTTAATAATTAATGAATATATAAATGTACTGTCAATGAAAATGTGAACTACAAATGTGATGCTCTAAATAAATATAAATTTAAATAAATACACAATAAATACATGTAGATTTGATTGTACATACATGTCCCCCCCAAAAAAAAAAAAAAAAAAAACACTTAGGCCCCTATTCAGTCTAGCCACTGTTTGCTTCATTCTTAGTGTTGAGTACTGAATTTAGGTGATTTAATTCAACTGAAAAGATATGATATCCATAAAGTAATACACTCAAACAAGCAGCCAAATACTTGCTTAAGGGGCATTTACAAGGTACTTTCATACACCTAAATATAGTCAGCCTGTTGTATTTTTCTGAGCTTTGCCTCCACTCACAGCTTTGGGGCATGCAGTAATCAGTTTAAATGAGAATGGCAATAAATAAACCAGAACCAACTCAACTGCAGCATGAATTTCAGCAAGGGACAAGTACCCCATGACAACAATGTCTCCTCCGATGCATGCTGGAACAGAATACTGCATTGTTATGTCAGCCTCAGATGTCTTAATTAAATAACTTGTTATTTCCCATACAGAGACCCCTGTATAGAGAAGACAGTAATCAGAAGCTACATTCATTCAACTTCTTTGACCCAAACCAAGGAACTGAATCTGGGAAGAATGCCAGCATGGTAAATTCATTTTTCTGTAAAAAGAAACTTTTCATTACTGCTATAAATTGCCTGCTCATGTTGACAAAAAGCACTCCAGATCAGAAAGGCACAATGAGGACTTGCTTGTTTATACTGCCATATTTGAGTATCATGATAACCGATACAGATTAACTGGCCCCTAAAACGCTGCTCTAATCGCTACTCTCAGTACTGCTCTACCACAGACTGCTGAACACTGAATGGCACATTTAGATCTATGAAGAGAATGTGTCCTCTTCCTTAGTCCTGGTGTGACATACCATCTGCAGGATATTGTCTGAACTGATCACTTAACCACATAATTAAACTGATTACTGCCTTAATGACAGCAGATAAATTCATTCTCCTTGGCTTTGCGAGTGTTCAGGATTTAAAGAGAGATGGACAATGCGTTGGATAAATGTTCCATATTTGTCACTTCCAAACAGCAGACCAAACCTTTTCTTAGGATTCTCTTCAATTTTACCACACCATGACTTGTCCTTAACACATTTAAGCTAGTTTTTCCCAGTGTTTTACACAATATTATAAAAATTGTAAGAAATTAAAATGCCTTATCTTTACTTAAGGACAAAGCACAGCAGCTGAATTGAACAGAGACCTTGCTACAGGATTACATTAAGTAACTACTCTCCTTTACTGTCATTTGTGTGACTCACTGTATTAAAAAAAAGGTTCACAAACAAAGCAGAGCATGGAGGGCTACTGTGGTCAGAAACTGTGGAGCAGCTTGCACTGCCTCACTTTTTCAATCTGTGTGTTGTGAATTTAAGTCAACAGAACATGGTCCCAGGCTAATGCATTAATGAAATCTAACTTGAACCCTTGCGCGCTTCGTGTTGATTTACATATTCTGAAAAGGCTTTCATCCAGTAAATTAAGAGGCAGACAAAAGATACATTCTAATTCAGATGCCAGTGGTTGTGTTTGTCCTTGCATTTTTGTCAGAAAGACTAAGGAATTCTGCAATTTGTGAATACATTTTTTTTCTCATAGAGAGAAAGAATTCAAAGCACGGGTATTTTTTCAGCTTGCAAGATGTAACATTCAGGCTATCCTTAATTGACGCCAATGCTGATTGACACCGGATGGTCCAAGACAGAATATCTAGGTTACTGAGATTTACTAAAATATATTCAGAGATCAAAATGTCGGTAGGTTCCATACTTTGACTTAACTCAAAGAGGGATTTGAAAAGTGAGTCATAATTCTACACTGAGCGAAGGATAAAAAAGAGGCCAAGTTCTTAAGATCTTCAGTTCTCATATGAAGTGCAAATCTTACACTTGGGCCTAGCCTCAGTCTTATGACAAAGCATACAGGCACATCAGTGTAACACTATACATTTTGACACACCACTCTATACTTAAAGTTGTCAATCCTCCCTTAGCTTATTTTCTGTTGTCAGAAATGGAACTTGCAGGAACTCAAGCTAATGGCCTGCCTATTTTTTACACTGTCTTTTTGAAGTGCTGGGTGTGGCCATGGGGGGGAGTTTTACACCTTGTTCAGGAACTTTAGTAATGTTTGCAAATGGGTTATCTGTAATGGTTTATTGTTACATTTACATAACCCATACAAACAACATTCTTTTATGTATACGTTTAAAAGTTAATAGCAGAAAAATGAATAAACAAATCAACAGTACATAAATTATGAATTCAACACACTGAAATTATGGAATCCAAATTCAAAATCTAAAAAGCAAACAGCATGCAGAAATATATGCAGTCTAGTTTCAAAATAAAAATGCATTTTTATAATTTTGGCATTACATCCGCCTTTCAGAAAATGTACCATCCACCACAATCTGAAAAAGCAAGATGTTACACATTTAATCTTCTTGTGTTGACCTGTAATGTATAATAAAGCTAGGTACAGTATCTATGTACAAATGATTCTTGGATTGCAGTGCTGAACTTAAAAGTGCTGTTTCTTTGAAGCTTACAATATTGTGGATAATTGCATCACTCCCCCCTTATTAATGCATCTAACTTGTGTGGAAGGAAGTTAATGAATTAATAATCCTTTGCTAACTTGGGTGGAAGCAAGGAATTGTTGTGTAAGCACTTATAACAATGGATAAAAAGTCAAGGAATCTTGGTAGTGCATGTTCACTGTATTCTGCTGCTGTCCCCTGATGGCGGAATGACCTTCCACACTTCACCTGTTCTGCCGAGTCCCTCTCTATCTTCAAGGAACATCTGAAGAGACAGCCCTTCTGCCCTCACCCAAGCACCTGAAACACTACCCCCTAAAGGAATTTCTCTTGTCTCAGAACTGTTTCTCACTAAACTATATTAAAAAATGTAATCTAATGGTTTAACACACTCGTTAGCTCTACCAGCTAGCTTGTACCTTATCTGGCGAACCACTGAAACCTGGTCATGCAGCACTTCTATTATTGTTGACACCTTATGGTTTTTTTGCTTGTGTTGTACTCTACTTCACATGGAAGTCACTTTGGATAAAAGCATTTGCCAAATGAATAAATGTAATTATAAATGTAAATGTATTTGAATTTTAAAGCATATAAAGCAACTCAATGACTTTAGCAGCACTACAGCTGCACCTTTTACATAGTGCCCATATCACCACGTCAGTGTTTTTTCCTGCCTGACAGGCAAATTACACTTGGGAAATTTGGCATCATAGCCTTAGTTTAGCAGCTTTAGCATACTTCAGTGATCAATCATTCTACCTAAAAATCATCTAATGACCACAGCATGTTGCTTAACTCTCAGACAAAATCATATCAATTCCAGTTCAACACTATTGACCACACACAAAAAAATCAGAAAAAACCTTCATCTCCACTGGGGGAGAAAATAAATCAAAGAATAAATGCGAAGATGATGTCTTGCAATAAATTTCCTGATAACATTTTGGAACATAGACAGCATACAAACGTATGAGAAAACTTTTTTTTTCTTCTTTCTCTGTGGCTTCAAAGAGGACACCAATGCTTTATTTCAGTGCCAGACAGTGTGGTAATGAGGATTTGGTAACCATGGTGCCAGCTGGAGGAGTCAGCAGTGAGCCTCCTGCAGACTGAGGCAAGAGCAAAGACATCTTATTTACCAACCCTGAAATACAGACGCCTGCACACATTATCTCTTCTCTTCAATTAGCCTCTGAGTCCTGCTTCCGGTAAAGCTGTCATGTGTCCACTCACCAGGGTGTCCATCCCTCTATCAGAGGACAAACTGATGTTCTTAAAAAACACAGAGGGGGCGGAACAGACTAGGCAGTATAAATCATGAGACAGGCGCCGTGATATGATAAATCTTATCTTGCAGCAGGAGAAGGGCGTGATTCCCCTTTGGTGGTCACACATGAGGGGATGCCAGGGCGGTAGAAACTTGCCAAGATGTCTGCTTTTTGTCCTCTAGCTGCCCTTTGACAGGTCTGAATCTGCTATGATCAGCTACAAGTAGCAGACTGCAATAACTCTAGTGGTATGCTATACTCAGTAGTAACAGCTCTTAGTAAGCAATAGTAATGCTTTTCATGACTGAAACTGTCAGAAGCAGTGGCTACATTTATATTTTGAATGTCTTGAAGAGAAAGGATAGGATGTCAGAATCACTGCCCACTGAATGTTAGGACCTTGAAAACCTCCCAAGTATGGCCTTGCTTGTCACCTTGTTGTTCCCAACCTTGCCCCCACAACCATGCCCCCCATGGTCCACCCACTATCTGAGCAGGGAAATACACAATCCCTTAATGTGGATTTAAACTGATTTATGGCCTGTCAAGCAGAAAACACTGGGTTTGAATGCTTGGGTTCATCACAGGAAGAAGGCTGCCGGGGTGTCACTGCTATGATTCATTCATCTAAGCATCATCTAAGCAGCTCTTACCCTGTACGTTGCTTTAAAGAATTTTTTATCTCACCATCTCTATTATATATAAATACGTATACACTGAGTAGCCACTTCATTAGTTATACCTTCTCTTTCCATGAAATATACTGCTCAATCAGTGACAGCATCACATATTCAGAGGTACCTACAGATTGCGTGTGTGCGCAATACAGAGGAAGAATGGGCAAGGCAAAAGATCTAAATGTCTTTGAACGTGGCATAAATATATATAAAGTAGCCACACACACACACACACACACACACACACACACACACACACCATTTATAATAATAAAGGCCTCCATTGAGAGGTTACATTGTTATGCTGTGTACATCCAACTACATCCAACATGTGGTTAGAAATCAAATTAAGAGATTTTAATTTTAAAAACCTTTTAGGCCTTTAGTGCAGTTGATAATTCCATATTCTATAAGAATCCTAAGGAGGCCTTCATCATGGGAAGAGGTCTTCATACTACATTCCTTTTCTAACTGACTAGCAGTGCAAAGCATTCCCCATTCTATGCCTCACAGTAAAGTTTCTCAACTTTATGTGTTCACTAAACTGTTGAACTCACGTTTACCTTTAATTGGCTCAGACATCTGTAGTGCAATTCCACAAAGAAATGGAAAAGAAAAAAGAGGAAAAGGAACCTAAGGCTGGTTACAAAATCAGGCACAGCTACAAACAAGCTGTACCGTACACATAAGATAAATAAATCTTTTTACATTACAAACAGAACAAAAACCTTCCGACGCTACCTCAGATAACTGGTCTATGCATGGTGAGAGAACCTGTGCTCTCCTATTTGTCTTTGTTCTGTGGGCACCTTAGTGCTTACTGTACCCACAATCAGAGGCCCTATTCATAAGAATTCTCGCTTTATAACTCTTAAGAATGGACATAAGCCTTGGATTCGTTCTCTCTTAAAGGGTCAGTGTATTATTCACACCCACTGTAGGTGTACTTGTGAAAGGCACTGTGAGAAACTTGGATTGAATAACTGGGGGAAAAATCTGGTGAAAGACAGTGCCTTACGCCGTTGCTGGGAAGGCCATGTTATGTTTGCGGATATGGATGTTCCCTTCCAAACACAGAAATAGATGTTTTATTTTCACCATCAATCTCCCAAGAATCTCAACAAAATTCTGTGCTGTCTCCTGTGTTATATAGTATTTCATTAATTCAGTAAATGTCAGAATGAATGACAGTTGATAGTCAAATGCAAAAATGCATGCAGACACAAAGGAATGTACATTGTTAGCAGAGAACGAAGCAAATTATGTCACCTGAGGGTCCTGTGAAACTGATAACATAAACACATATTTACTCTCTTTGTTAAATCTATAGCTATGAGATCATCTATTTAGCTACAAGACAGTATAATAGTGAGTCCATATTAGGGTAGCTATAAGTTTGCCAAGCGTTATAGTGTTGTCACCAGTTTTAAACTGTGAGTGAGTGATGGCATTATTTCTTTGTGACTGTGATGTGATTGATAGTGTAAAATCTGTCACAGACAGAATCCATTCTTGATACATTTACTGTCCTCTTATTGATTCAATGTCACCGCAGACCTAAGAAGATATTCCCTGTTGGATGGGAACTGGCTAGCTTGCTACGGTTGTTTATGACCAGCTCTTTCTTTCTTTTCAGACACTACACTCTTCATCAGCATCCCCATACTGTTGTTGTTTTATCAAAAGACAAGTTTTACACTTTAAAAGATTTGCTTCCACACTAAAGTACTACTTTGTACACTGACAACTTTTATGAAAACTGCCCCAGATCTCTTTGCTACACTGACTTGGTATTATAATCATATATTTATGGGCACAGCTGACAACAAAAAAGCCTTTAGACAGTGTAGCTAAAATATAGTTTGATGTTATTACAGGTTTTTTCTCTGATCTGTCTGCTCACCGGAAAGAGGGATTCCATCTGATCGACATCACAGGCCACCATCATTTGATGCCCAAAAAACCCCCAAAATGATGTTGGGTTTTGTGTTAGCTGATTATCTGTACTACAGAGGTTAGCTGTTAAAGGATTATTTATTATGTTACGCAATACCCATACTTGTCATATTCAAAAATAGGCTATAATATGGCAAGCCAGAAAAATATGAAATGGTGAATTACTAATTATTACTGGATGATTACAAAGCGCATGCTTTGGAGATTTTGAGGTCAGATTTGACCAAATCAGAGCAATGCAATAGACAATGTGTCCATTAACCTGCAAGGATGGAGTACTAAGCACCTACATAGTGGTTATTAACTACTATAAAACATACACTGATTAGTCAAAACATTATGACCACCTGCCTAATATGCTGTTGGTCCTCCGTGTGCTGCCAAAACAGCGCCGACCTGCCGAGGCATGGACTCTACAAGACCCCTGAAGGTGTCCTGTGGTATCTGGCACCAAAACATCAGCAGCAGATCCTTCAAGTCCTGTAAGTTGTGAGGTGGAGCCACCGTGGATCGGACTTGTCAGTCCAGCACATCCCACAGATGCTCAATCGGATTGATAGGCAACACCTTGAACACTTCATCATGTTCCTCAAACCATTCCTGAACAATGTGTGCAGTGTGGCAGGGCGCATTATCCTGCTGAAAGAGGCCACTGCCATCAGGGAATACCATTGCCATGAAGGGGTGTACCTGGTCTGCAATGATGTTTAGGTAGGTGGTACATGTCAAATTGATGTCCACATGAATGGCCGGACACAGGGTTTCCCAGCAGAACATTGCCCAGGGCATCACACTCCCTCCACCTGCTTGTCGTCTTCCCACAGTGCATCCTGATGCCATCAGTTCCCCAGGTGAACGGCACACATGAACATGGCCATCCGCGTGATCTAAAAGAAAATGGGAGTCATCGGACCAGGCGACCTTCTTCCACTGCTCCAAGGTCCAGTTCCGACGCTCGCGTGCCCATTGTAGGCACTTTCGACAGTGGACAGGGGTCATCATGGGCACTCTGACCAGTCTGCACTATGCAGCTCCATACGCAGCAGGGTGCGATGCACTGTGTGTTGTGACACATTCCTCCCGTAACCATCATTAAAATTTTCTGTGACTTGTGCCACAGTAAACCTTCTGTTGGTTCAGACCAGACAGGATAGCCTTCGTTGCCCTCGTGCATCGATGAGCCTTGGGCGCCCAAAGCCCTGTCACCAGTTTGTGGTTTGTCCCTCATCGGACCACTGTCGGTAGGTACTCACCACTGCTGAACGGGAGCACCCCACAAGCCTTGCTGTTTCAGAGATGCTCTGACCCAGTCATCTGACCGTAAGAATTTGGCCCTTGTCAAAGTTGCTCAGGTCTTTACTCCTGCCCATTTCTCCTGCATCCAACACACTGACTACAAGAACTGATTGTTCGCTTACCATCTAATCTACCCAGACCTTGACATGTGCCCTTGTCTGGAGGTGATCAACGTTATTCAGTTCACATGTGAGTTGTCATAATGTTTTAGTTCATCAGTGTAGATTTTAAATAATGCATTTTTAGTGTACACACGTGCCATGTAACTACTATAATACTTTGTTAGCAAATCAATTCTGTCCTCAGTGTACAAAAAATGAAATAAAATGAATAACTGGTCAGAGAAAAAGTAATAGTGTGCTGTTAGTTTTTGTACAGTGAAGAAAGTGAAGCTATATCTATGTCATAAGTTTGAAGTTTAACCACAGCTTGACTGAAGCAGGCTCCAACCCACCACCTCATTAACATGTTATCTATTTACAGCTCCTGTGAATGGGTACATCACTGACAGGATTCTGAGAAGACTGACTTCACCCCCCCACTCTCCCCAGTGGCTACCCTGCGGCCGCCCGCTAGAGCAAGAACAAACATGCTCTGACAGCAGTCTTATTACTGCTCTTTCAGGCACACTGGAAACATCTCCATTCTACATGACCATCTCTTTAAAAGTGCCAAACCCCCCTCAAAACACATATTCATTTCCTGTAGTGCATCATGGGAATACTGCCACACTTCAGCAGCAAGCTGTAGCCAGCATTGCTTTGGTTTCTGCATGGTGTTTGACAAAACCTACTTACTGGATGGCATGTCTGTGTCTGAACTGGGACATTGTAACATTTTGCCAACACACACTGGAGCTGCAGATCCCTCTATCACATGAATGAAACATTGCACAACAGAGGAGGTGACTGTCATCCGTCAAACTCTCTCGATCTCTTTTACATTTACATTTAATTTATTCAGCAGACGCTTTTATCCAAAGCGACGTACAAAAGTGCATACAGTAAGTATAGCGACGGTACGGGGGACAGGATGTGTACAGTTCCACAATGAGACAGTAGTTCTCAGCTGAGAGCAGAGACTGTTTGAGGACACAGTACTAGCTAATTTATACAACTACAGGGTATAGGGCAACTAAGAAGATCCGAATTCAAAAACAGCGCAATAAGTGCCAAAGTAAAGACGATAACAAAAAACACACAGCAATTTTTAACAGCACTGATCCAGATGGGGAGCTGAAAGATGACAGCAGACAGGAGTTGGGAAATGACTGGTGGGGGAATGTGTGATAGGTCAGTCCAGATAGCGTCTGAGGAGACGTGTCTTCAGACCACTTCTACTCATCCTGCAGCTGACACATCCACTGCATACGTGCAGAGAGACCTGTGACACTGATCTCCTTCAAGCGCCATCAAAAACATCACATCACACATATTACCATACAGTCAATATATTTACAGGGAGCAGCAGAACAGGATTCTAGCGGTGACCTAATTACTTTGCCTGAGTTTCACTTAGCATCTCACAGGTGGTATACGACTGTGGAAAGCTTTGTTAAATCTCTTCAGTATTCGCACCACACAGAGCTGGCAGCAAGCCAAAATGACCAAGAAATATATTTAAAAGGAAAATCACGCTGCAATGAGCTTCAACTGATGAGCAATGCATTAACAAGGGAACACTGGGTAAACAGTGTGTGCAGGAGAGAACAAGCCTGGGGTGAGGGGTGCCTCTTCCCTTCTCTACCGAGCTAATTCTTTGACAGTGCGGTTTAGAGTATCTTGCCGCCTTGTCCTCATTCAATCAGTCACCGTGATGTCCTCTGATAAAGTGCTGTCACTCTTACATGTAATGGAGGAGGACACTGATAGCCTTTTTACACAACAAAATTACAAGTAGAGGTACAAGATACCTAACATCCAAGCAGCAAAACCTTACCGAAAAAAATTGTTACCCTAATCTTCCATGAAACATTGAGAGCGTACCAAAACAAATATTACAAAAGCCAAAAAAAAGCCATCTATGGATGTGAAATATGAGTAATGGTGCTGTTGAGACATTATAGAATTAAAACCTTTTTCGGTCAGTTAAAATAAAAAGGAATGCTCTTTTGTTTTTACTTAACATAATGCTTTACTCAAGACGGCACTCAGACAAAAGAACGAGACACTGGCATCCCAGATTGTCTTTAAATTGAATTTCGCCTCCCACGTGTTTTCCTCTTTAAATACTTCACATACGATATAGGCATATTAGACTCGAAGGTTACAGTATTCTGGACTGAAGCAAGAATACTGCAGCATTTTCCCTGAGAGTGTTCAAAGGGTCTGTGTTACATAGTACTGTAATGGTGTAGACTGGCAAGACCTTTAGAAAGACAACACAGATAACTCTCTTTGAAGCAGGTGCCAGGATCTGTTCACACATACCTACAGTACTTCCAAGAGGCTAGCTGTTTTTCTTGGCTTTGAAACTCACTCATATTCATGGTCTACATCCTAATTGCTTGGCCTAACTTTACTGTTTGCTTCACATGTTCAGTGGAATAATCCAGAATTTCTTGGCATATTATACCATTCATCAAGGTCCCCCGCTTTATTTTTCATCTTCATTTTTCAGAGAATGGTCTGTTAGAAGTTGGCACAGTGTGAACGTTACACTGCAAACAAACAATCCTGAAACGACAGTTGGTGTGAAGTTCCGGCATTAAATACAAATGAGCACTTTCTCACTTTCACAGTTAACGTTATTAGCCTGTCAGAAATGACAAGAAAATGTCTCCCTGTCTGAACAGTCACCCTTGGTTCTGTGAGGCAAATGCCCTCACTTCTCTGCTGGGAATAAATAAAGGGGGACACCTCCAGAATCATACAACACTTTCAACTAGACATCGATTCCAAACCATGTCTGAATGACAATTAGGACTGCTAGCCAACACTTTACTTTTGTTCACTTGTCTGATGAGCAGCACTTTGCTCTGAGGCAAAACTTCCTTTAACAAGTTTAATAAATATGTTTCTCCACATACCCATTTTGAAATGGTTTTACCTTAACTGCTACAACAAAGAGAGTCTATGGTCTACATAGCTACTCTTTATGGACACGCTAACTGGACTCTTTAGGAATATTAAATTTATTGTGATATTCCATACTTTACAGTGAAAGCTCTGTCCCTTCACAGTTAGAATTAAAAGCATGATCAGGAAGTCACACATAGTCTCCATGATGATAAATGATCTTCCCTCGCACACCTCCCTTTGAGTTTGTCCTGCTGGGAGGTCATGAATTCTAAAGAGATTCAGCCCAATGGTCAAGTTGCTTGGGTGGGTGAAAAGCACTTTGTAAGTTCATGTATTATAATTTCTGCATGTTTAGTTTTTTTTCTTCCTTAAATCATCATTTATATTCTCTTCAAAGACAAGAGAAGATCAGATGGATTAGCTTAACTACTATCCATTTAAGATGGACCACAATGCAGATTGGAGTGCCAAAAAAAGGAAAGACTCCGAGAGGAATACTGGGTCTCTGTCCATGTGACCATTTGGGAAGGTAATCAGATAAAAAGTGGGGTCAGACACTACTGTATCACCACACAGAGGGACTGCCCAGAGAGGTGTCTTCACGATGGAGAGCACAGAGAATAATAATCATGGACCAAACGGAGAGAAAAGCCCTATAGTCCTTAAGTTTACCTTTTCCCTCGTGCTTCTCTGCCTGGATCTTCTTCACAGCTGCTATACCCTCCTCCTCACAGTTCCCGGCTGAACAGGGGGAGAAAACAGAGGCGGCTTGAACTGGTTAGGACATACAGACCATCATCAACTGTGTGCTGTTGCCTCTGTGCAATGTCCTAAAGCTGTGAAAGCACAGGGGCAAAGAAAGCTCTGATTTACGCTGTCAGACCATCTCAAGGGGTAATCTGGTCAAAAATGATAATGAAATGAAAATGAAAAGTAGAAAATCCCAGAGAAATGAAATGGATTGACCGGATTTGGTTTTTAGATTTAGACCAGTTATTTTCAGCCCAATCTGGGGGTATAACTAGTTAATTACCTACATGTTTACATCAGGTTGAAATCAGGTTTCTGACTGCTGTTAAAGTTGTATTTGTACTCTAAATCCTTGTGATGACATATTTTGGAAAGGACACTTCAAAAAAATTAAACAGATTTTATTGAACATAACTTTTGTAACGAAGAGATTAATTTGAGCCAATTTAAAAAGTAGCCCTATGAAATATTCTGCTCAAGGTTTTCTGCAGTGTACATTTTAAACATGTAATCGATATATACTAATTATGTCATAGTGGAATGACACAGGAAAAAGAGCCATGTGCTGCAGTATCCGACTACTACTCAGACAAAACAAAATAGGGGCCACGTACCCACAGTATGTTCCAAACAGCACACTTCTATTCAGTTCTACTATAATATACTTTATGACTTGACCTTAACATCACAAAACTGTAGAATAAAAATAGCAATAACAGTATGGCAAAGCAGATAGGGAATTTAACTTGTCACCAGAAGGTGGTAGGTTTCTAACCCAGCAGGAGTGCTGTAGTTGTACCCTTGACCAAGGTATTTACTCAGAATTGCTTCAGTAAGTATTCAGGCATAGAAATACATAATATGACAAATGTAAGATGTAACAATCCCCCTATATACTGGTGTCTGTGAAGAAACTACATAAAGTGAGTATGCTAAACTTTTTGCAGAGGGTTTTCTGGTTGAGCAATCATCTTCTTTGCTAAGATTTCATTCTTGGTAAAGGTAAAATAAGCTGCCTCCAAAAGGCCATGGCATTCACATATTGAAATTTCAGTTCCAATGGAGCTGCCCAAAAGGCAAATATTGTACAGGTAAGGATAGAGCTCTAGTGGTTTGTGAGACTGAATTCTGGATGGTGCAATTTCACTTTACTGTACATACTGATTCTTAATTATGCATCACAAACAGTGTGATATTTAAATGAAATGGAATATGAGGTGATGAGAGATTTTTTGCCTTTCTTCTGTCTTTTCCCCACAGACAGTGCGATTGTTCATCTCAGTGTGACACCTCATTATCTGATGTGGTCCCACGGTGAGTCATTTGATTGAATGCACACAATCTTTAGGGCACACCACTAACGGTCCTGCACCTTGTTTCAAATAGAAATGTGATGTGAAGAGGATAACACCTACTGAGTTGACCTTCTTAAACGGCTCTGTCAAATGCTCCCCTTGTGGTCCTTCAGTGTGTATTCACTGCTGAAAGCACTGTACAAGTGCAAGAACTCTCATTAAATAGAAGCGCAAAGTCACAGTGGAGTGCATATCTCCGCCAGACTTGACAGTTGTTCTTGCAGCCCTAAAAATTGAATAATTTCGATCTTGCCCTACAGGCAATAAAATCTCGCTTGTGTTTTATCCAAATCTGTCTGTCATTTCTTTAATTATTCTGTTCATAGATAAACAGACAGCGACGATCACAAAATCTCATCCTCCTGGTGGCAGAGGGAAAAAGAAACAGTCCACTTAAAAGCAGATAAACCAGCGTTGCCTGAAGCTATGCCAACCCGAGTTTGGGGATGGGTTTTAGAACACTCTGGACTCTGTCAGGTTTATGCTTTCAATCTAGGCTTTTAAATTTATCTACTTGCACATTTTTTTTTTCTCAGACATTGTAACTTAATTTGATGCTTCCCATTTGGAAAATATTCATGAGCAGAAGGTCACAGGGTCAAGTGACAGGGAGGGCCATGCTGTTGGGCCTTTGAGCCAGTTGTTTTATCCAAATTGCCTAAATAAATTAGTAACTATTCATGTGGCTCACTGGTCTCATGTTTCTTTTAGTTGAAGGTCATAGTGAGCCTCATGAATTTAAGCATTAATAATTTATGACACCATTTCATCAGTTTTGGCCATTTCTGTTTCAGTCCTATGGTTAACTGCAGCACTGAATTTTGAAAACAATAACATGTTATATATGCACCATTTTTAAAGAACTGAACAGACAATTTAGGGAAACTGCTAGAATCTTTGAATGAACGTGATTAGCTCTTTAATTAGCTACCCCATGAAACAAAATGAACATTATCACATGCTAGACAAGGTCACCCCACAGTGGGAGCTTAGATTGTGTAATAGGGAACATTCCTGGATACATGGCCCTCCTTCTGCAGCCACAAATGCCTGGGGTGCAGTTCAAATCTGAAACAAGTTCCAAATACTGTTCCTAATACTTTGAAAAGTATTATCACCATAAAAACACTTAAGTCATTGCAATGGGGAAATGCAACAAGAAATGTGCAATGGCTGCAATCTCTAGAGGTAAAACTTACACTGCAGCCAGTTATCCAATAAAGAACATTAACATTTCTAGGGCTCCACCCTCCAGCTGCAGACAATGAAAGAGATAAATTATGCATTTACATTATGTAGGGAAATTAGGGAATTAGCCAATCAAAGATGTTGAAAATCTTTTTTGACAATATGTGTCCATACCTACTGAGACAGATTTTTTTCAACAATTTCAAACACTGGTGATGACAGCTCAAGTATTCCATGTTGGATTCAGAACCATATTGATACAGAAATTGTAAGATCTTCCATTCAAATAAATGAGATACTCTAGAATGCCAGTGGTGTTTCTTTGAAAGCACAATGTCTTAAAAAGATCTGTTGATTTAAAACAGTCAGGCTGTGATATGCCCCTAGCAGCTCTAAGTAGAAACAGAAAGCAGTGGCAAAAACACACACAAAGAGGATTACAGATTTGTTCACATGGAATGTGCGCATGTGAGGGAGAGTCATTGTAATGAGTGTGCCAGTAAGAGCAGTATAACCTTGTGACTGCTTTGGCTGAAGCCACTTAAAATGCATAAAAAGGTGGTTCTATGAAACCCAGAGGAAGCATTTAGTTGGACATTCATCATTAATAATCAGCATTGTAATGGCAGATTAACTGGGTTCCTATTTAAAAAAAGGATTTACTTCCAAAAAAGTATTACAGTCAAGCTCTACACATACACATTAAAAGATCATTGGAAAGCAGATGTCTGTTAAGTGTGACCACCGCTGTTGAAAACCAACAGTAGAAATACCCAGCATTGAGAGGAATGAAGCAGGACAGAGCTTACTGCACTGATTGATTGCAGTTGAGAAAGACAGAGCATGAGTATAATTGAAAGGACTGGAACACGCATTAATCTCTACATGTGAGGACAGGCTTTAATCTCAGGAGTATGGTGTACACAGACTTCAGTGTGAGGGCGAGGCGTGCAGAAGGGGTGTATACTGTACCTATCACAACATGCATTCCCAGGCTCGTCAATTGTCTTGCCGTCTCATAACCCATCCCTTTGGCGCCCCCCGTCACTATGGCAACCCTTCCATTTTGTTTGGGAAAAACTGCGAGGTAGAAAAGGAGAAACAGAGGGATCGAACAGTGCTGCTTTGATGTCGGTAGCGCCACGTCAAAAAATTCCAGAGCTGTGCCATTTTAGCTCCTCTCCATGACATCAATCGACCCCCACCGTGAAGTATCTGCTCACCCTTTCTATTAAGCACCCGCCAATTACGAGATTAAACATTTGATATTGATTGACCTCCTTTTGTTTGTGGTGTGAGAGAAGCCTCTGCTCTGGTCAATTTGGGCCAAGCTTTGGCGAGTACTTCCTAGCCACTGGGATGTGCAGAGTGAACCATGGGCTGACCTCCTCCAAACCTATGCCCTCAATGCGCTGGGCAAGTGCACGCTAAATTAGACTGCTATTTGTGCTCAGCCTTGCTTGCCTACCTTGCAATTATAGGGAAATGAGATGACCTTGACAGACAAGCACAAAGCACAGCCCACTGTAAAATTGTTCACATGAATAATAACATTAGGACGCATCGCTCCGTTATCTGATGGTAATAATGATGTTTATAATTAAGGTTACCGACAACATGATTCCTAATTGCGTAAATTTACACATTTTAATTTCCAAACTTCCAAATGTACATTTTAACAGCATCACTATGTACCAATGCCATTTCTGTGTCACATAAATATAAATGAATGTTTTCACTATCAAAGAGCCAATGACACAAGATGGAAGAACCCAATTATATTAGGGTCCTTGTGCACAAAACATTTAATTGACTGAGCACAGTTTAAAAGAGGTTGCTATACATTAAGTTCTTGCTTTTTGTTTCAAACACTTCTTGTCAAATTGTCAAATTTGAGACCTTTCATCAGCATTGGAACATAAGGCATATATGTGTGTGTGTGTGTGTGTGTGTGTGTGTGTGTGTGTGTGTGTGTGTGTGTGTGAACATGCACTGCATAACCAATTTGAAGCAAGTAACATAGTTTGGCATTCAGTACTCGGGATCAAAGTTCCATAAATGAAGACTAATGAAAGCACAGCCCTTTCCAATCCAATTTCAACAGCCAGGAGTAAGGATATCAAGAAATGTTATTATGATCATCATTATTTCATCACGTTGAGCACACAAATGGCGGGGAATCCACGGAGAGTCGATATGTGTGCGCCCTCCCTTTTGTGAAGATGACAATGCTGTCAGACAGAAGGCTGGATGCCCTGGACCCTTTGAGACATAACCCTGTACAGACAGAGGACCTCAGAATGGCTGCCGTCATGGTCCAGAGGAAGTGCTTGTTACAGGCACACAAAAGGCCAGAAAACAGCCTCCGTTCTCCTTCTCGGCAGGTCACTGATCGATGTTTTCACAATGTTGCTGCACAAAAGTGAAGGGCTTTACTGCTGCCAGATGTGCTTGACCGCTAGAGTTCCTTTGCATTTAGTTTGCAATTTGTTTTATGAACCAATTCGTTTTTAGGAAGTAATTTGTTTTTTTTTCCTAAATATGAATTACATTCTCAAATGTAATCATGAAATATGATTAAACATTTCTTTTTAAAGGCACAGAGGGTGAATGTGAGAAAAAAACGCAAATTGTAAATCACCCCCATAAGGGCCACTGCATTGGTGTGTATGCTGGGGACGCTGGGGACATGTCCCCACTTTTTGTCGTGGCCCATTTCGTCCCCACCACTTTTTGAAAGCCTTTAGTTAGTTGAACTTTGTTGTTCCCAGCAGTTTTCAAAACAAACTGACGCCCATGGGTGTGTATGTGCAGTTAAATATTTTACTCAAGGTTACTTGTTTTTCCAATACTTTTTAAATTTACAAACTTCATCTTAAATTTACTCCGCTGTTTCTTTGACAAATTTTATTTTGTTCATGGTTTATTTGTATCACTTTCACAGCACAATAAGTGAAGTTTCTATTTTTTGTTTGCGTCAGTATATGAAGTGCTTTCAGGCAACTAACCCTGAACACACTAGGGGTTTCCCTGAGATGAAATGACAATAAGTAAAATGACCATAAAACATTCAGGGAAAATGGCGGCCAACTTTCCTGACTTGCGAATTCATGCAGGGCTACTTACCGAGGTGAATAAAAATTCAATAACTGCCTTGGGGGACATAAAGAAAACACGTTTCCTGTTCAGAGTTATAGAGCAATTGTCAGCAGCCAACCTTCCTCCTCTTTTTCCCTCCAAGCCACAGTTTCCAGTTAGGATTCTGAATTGGTACACATTTTATATTATATACACACATATATATATATATATATATATATATATATATATATATATATATATATATATATATATATATATATATATATATATATATATATATATATATATATATATATATATATATATATATATATATATATATATATTCTCCTTTAATTATTTAAAGAATACATTTTACTGTACATTGCACACTACTGTTTCACCAGAGTATTATTTTATGAGTAATCATCATTTTGTTAATATTCTATGATAAATATGTACTTTTAAGTGTCTGTGAAGGTAGGCAGAGCCCACTTAAGTTGACTGAGTTCTTGTTTGTTGTGATGTAGCATATACAGTATTAAAGATACACTTTTTTAGCATATGCAGCCTATAGTGCATACTATGGAACTCAAATTATGACAGATACTAAACGAATAGATTTTATTCCATTTTTAAATGTGCAATGACCAATCCTGCTATTTTGCCAGATTCCACAAACCACAACATGGTTTGTGACTAAAATATCAGGCGTACAGTATTGTTCTCCATAATGTATTACATTTAATCCTAGATGTACCAGACTATGAAATACTGCCACTATATATCCCATTTCTAGATTCTGCTTGACAGCCTGCAAAATGTCTATTTTGGTATGTGCAAGGCATGCACACTAATAAACATTGCAGCTTAAACATCATCATACTCCTCGGGAGGGCCCCAGTGGACACCATAACATCAACTTTCAAGTATCCTCTTTACTCAAGGCTGACAGCCAAAACAGTATACTGTCTTGTCTGACTCTTGCAGTAATTTGACTTGTACTGCAAACACTGACTTCTGCATCAAATCTAAGTGTTAGCCCACCATTGCATAATTATGCTGAGTAACTTTTTTTTTTCTTTTACACTTTTGTTATTCAGTATGTGCCTCATGTTAATATAAACAACATTGTGGTTATATAGAAACTGGGCCTATGAGGAATTTACATTAAAAGCATGATGTACATTGATTGATCACAATTCTAATCATAGTGTATGAGACCAGTCAACAATTCTATTATCATCATTATTAAGGTATTTACGTTTACATTTTTAAGCTTTTGAATGACCCTTTTAAAAAATTTAATTCATGTAATACCAGCTCATTAAAACTTATTTGGGTTTAATAAGCTTTATTTGAAAATGAAATCGTTTCACCTTTTGTTGTATTTGCATACTCACAGTGTTCAGAAACATAAAGGATTTCATAATGAACATATTGGAGGCAATCAAATCAAGCCACTTTGCCAGTGTAAACACAGTAATGTAATTAATTTAAACAATTATGGTCTGATTGGAATTAAGTCCCTTTACGCAACACCTTCCTCAAGCTATACAGTACTTACAAGGATGGAAGTAGCTTCATATTTCTTACTCTTAACAGTGAGAACTACACCTTTATTTCCATTTCATAAGCTTATCAACTAGGGCAGGAGACATTTTTAGAAAATGTTTCAGTGGACTGGATTATCATTTAATACCATTTCACATATACCAATCAGAATCTCTCCCATATGGAAGTCTCATCAAGGCACTTTTATGTAGATATCAGAAATAGGAATGACTACATTACTTATGTGTTTAGAACACCCTCAGGAGGGACACTTGCATAACTCACAATTAACACATTATCCACTTCTACAGCCAAAAAGTACTTCAAGGTAAGTGGCTTGTTAAAGAGTGCAATGACAGTGCCCCAACTCAGAAATGAACCTGCAATCTTTGCATTAAAATTCCAGATCCTTAAAGACTGCTCCACACTGCTGCCGACCTACAGAAAAGGGGCGATGATTATGGTCTCTTGTATCAGTTCAAAGGCTGTAATTATCACAATTGCAATTCAAAGAGTGAAATGCATTAAAGCAAAGACTTTGTACCATGTTATGGGAAAAGAAGCATTTAGTAGTGTTTCCACCCACAATAACAGGTCTACAACCATTTAACATACACACCCAGTCACTGGCACTACAGTAAGTAGGCAACACCTTATGAATCACAATGGTTTAATTTATATAATATAAAATATTTAATTAATCACCCCTCAACAAAACACAGGCATTCACATACTAGAGCATGCTATCTGACTGACTATAATATGCTATAGGTTCACCCTTATCCTCTCGACCAGGTGCACTACTGGAACCCCTTAATACATCAATGATCATTCCTGTATAATGGCCTGTAAGTGTCAACTGCCAATTAAATCTCAGAAAACCATTAAACTTGCACTTGCTCGAGCCTTTTATTAACAAGAGACTAACATTTCAACTGTAACAAAAGCTGCATCCACACCTCTTTGATCACAAATGCATCAGCAAATTAAGACAATAGTTGACAATGGTAATAATAATAATAACACAAACAACAATATATAAGGAGCACAGCATGCAAATGTTCAAAATGATTAGTGCAGTAATGCTAAATAGATTAGCACAGGTCTGACTATATGTCTTGATACATGTTGCTGGCTAAATGCATTCTGAGACATGGCACTGGCTTCACAAGCCAAAAGGTTTTAAAACCCTTTTTAAACTAGTTCACTTTCTATCTTATTCATGTTGCTGTACTGCACATTCAATGAGAACATTCAACTGAAATAGTTTGACACTTTTCTAAACTGTGTTAACAACCCTGGGACTGACCTATCATCAAATGTTTTTAATCCCTATGGGTCCTCAAACTAACTGATCCTTTATGTGTTATTTATTTTTTTAAAGGTTACAGTATTTTATTGTATTGCCACCCATACTGCATTTTAAATTGGAGCCCTGAAATGCACAAATATAGCAATGTGCCATAAAATATTAAACTGACAAATGCTTCCTTCAAATTGAAAAGAGAACGCTTCTCTTGACTGGTGCCTAGCAGCACTGAAAAATAACCATATTTTATTATATATATATATATATATATATATATATAATTATATATATTATATAATTATATAATACATATAATATATATTTTTTTTTAATGTGAAATGACAGGGGATTCACATTGTTACTGAAGGGAAACACATCCATTAATATTAATACAATACAATAATTAATACATGTTTGTAATGTAATGGAACATGAACTTTAACTGGGACAAAGGCATTAACATGTTATAAGTGCGCATCCAAGCATTAATATTTACCATAATCTAAATAAGTATGTAAAGTGACATTTTTACAGTACCATTTTTACACGAACCATGTAAAAATAATTTCCTTTGTATTAAGAATACAAAGGAACACTGCACATAATATACAAGGTAAAATTTCTCAATCGATTGTATTTTATAAAGTTCTTTAAACAAAGTGCCTGGGAAAGGACATGAGATAAATTTTCATTAAATTAACTCCCAATTATGTGATACTTCACAGCTTAAGAACTAAAAGACTCATAATAACTTGGATAAAAGAGACTTGTTAATAAAAATTACTCAATCAAGACTCTGTATTTCAAGGTGTATGTGAAACAAAAGGCTGTATTTTGTACAGAGTACAAATCAGAGGTCTGCCAGAAACTGAACTGTGCCTGTCATTAACAATATCTGTCATAACCAGAGGAATTTCATTTTAGTAACAGTTATTTACTAATCACTGTCAAACAATACCTGACATTAAAGTGTCATAGTTTAAAATATAAAAAAGCTGCTGGACTTGTAGTTCATCCGTCCTTTACTAATGCTTCCAATTATATTTTGGACCAATCCTAACATGTTTGGTCAATGTATGACTGATACTGCACCTGTACTGTGATCTTTATACTATAAGTAGTATAAAGATGCACTCCTATTGCTGAATATTGCACTTCATCCAAGTTCACTCTGAGAACGAAACATTATATAGGGAATTGTCATATTATATCGCTGAACATACACAGGAGTTGATGCCCGAAGAAAACAAGCGTACCTGCCAAAGAGCATACAATAAAAACAAACATAACATTTTAAGACTGTATAACTGCTTTAGATGAATTATGCTAAAATTGTAACATACCTGTGTTTGATGTGAACAGAAACCATGTCCATATTTAGTGAGCACAGTGTTGGAAAGAAGAGGAATATATCAGTCCTCCAAAAGCAACAAAACCCTGTTACAGAACAGATTTCACAGATCTAACATGCACATTCTACATAAAAGTCACAGATCACAAGAAAATATCCTTTGTGCTCATGACATTGGTCTGCACAGCTATTGAATCACCTACACCCAACCCTTGGTCCTGTTCCACGCCCCATTCGCCCTCATCCTCCTCTGTTGGCTCGGCGTCATAGCAGCTGTGCGTGTTTTCATACAGAAAGACCTGCTGGTCAACATGAGCAGGGGCCAAGCGGTTCCTCTTCCCACTCAGGACATTGCCTGATGAGCTGAACAGTCTGTGTGGCAGGACACTCGTGGCAGGGATGCACCAGTACTTCTGCAGAACTTTTGGAAGGGTAGGAAACAAGGCCATGCGGTCAGACCACCAACGAAGAGGGTCTTCGTTGAGGCCCAAGACCTTCTGTGACTTGAAGTTACTTAACTCCTCCACAACCTGGGCGTGTAGCTCTTCTTGGTTTTCTTCAACGCCTGACTGGCAAAATATCACAGCCAATAGGTTGCTGGCATTGCTGGAAGGGGGAGGGGTGCCAACAGCCTGCCTTTTACTGGGAGGCTCATCCGAGAACTGCTGAGACTCCTCTGGACTAGCTGACTCATCCTTACGTCTTTCCAGAAGAGCTTTGGCTTCCTCCAGCACTCGACTTTCCACCTGTGAACGCTCAAAGGGGGAGAGGAATGGAAGCTTCTTGTAACGGGGATCTATGAATGTGGCAACATTGAGAAACATGTCAATCTCAGGTGTCTGCTGATAGGTGGAAGACAGCACCTTCGCGATAACCTCCTTAGCCATGCTCACCTCCTTGAGATCAGAGTCTTTGACCTTCAGGGTTGTATTTAGTAACATATGCAGCACTGGTTTCACCATGCTAATTGTGGGGTATCTGCAGGATGTCATCATGTCTGCCACCAGCCTGAAAGGCAGCAGAAGTTCAACCAGGCCCTCTACCATGCTCCACTCTGTGGCCTCTAACATCAAATGGTGGTTGTTGCTGTCTTCCATGAGGACTGATGCAATGACAAACTGTTGCTCTTTCAGGCGTTGAAGCATGGCAAGAGTGCTGACCCAGCACATGACCCTGTCACTGATAAGCATGCACTGGGTTAGGCCTTGCTGTTTCTGCTTTTCCCGCAGAAGGTACATAGCTACCATGGACTGCTGGAAGTATTCCACCAGTTTGCGGCAGTGTCCCAAAAAGCTGCTGAGTCTCGGAAGCTCAAAGGCTTGGTTTATACCTTGATTGACAGTGTGACCAAAGCAAGGCATCTGCACAGAAAGGTCCAGGAGTGAGCAAGCTTTCACCACATCTGGGGCACCATTGGTGGTGGCACCATAGATTTTCGGATTGATTGCCCATTCGACAAAGGCCTCATATAATGCACGAGTAATGCTTTCAGCAGTGTTGTCTTCAGGCACTTCAAAAGTTTTCAAGCACCTGACGGTCATTGACAGACTGTTGGAAGGGCAGTTGTTCAGAAAGTGGGCAGACAGTGAGATGTACGTCCTATTCTGCACTTGGCTTCTCCACAGGTCAGTAGAAATGCCACACCAGACAACATCTGCAAGCTCCTTAAACACAGATTCCCGGACCAGGTAGTACTTCTGAGGAATCACCTTAGCAGTCAAGTAGTTTCTGCTGGGAGGCACGTATCTGGGGTCAGCAGTTTTCAGAAGTGATTTAAAAGTGGGTTCATCTACAATAGATGCAGGGTACATCCCCTCACAGATGAAACTGATGACTGCAGAGGTCAAGTCAGTGTGCTTCTTATTCTCATACTCAGAGTTCTGCTTCATGGATAATGTCTCCTGTGCAAGCCAGTGGGAGGACTCCGGTTTGAGTTTGGAGAAAGCAGTGGCAAAGGCCTCCCTCATCTGCTCCGTGTTGCTCTTCACAAACTCACAAAACTCATCTGGATGGTTCTTCTCCAAGTGGTAAGAGAGGTTGGAAGTGTTCCCTGAATATGCAATTTGGGCCATGCATATTCGACAGTATATTTTCTTCCAGTGCAGTATACATCCATCGGCATCAGTGTCAAACCCAAAGTATTTCCACACCTTACTTTTTGCTCTAGGGTGAGCGACCAGATTGAGGTCTGATGGGGACCCCTCTGCACCCTTACTTTCCATTGCTTCTAAGGTACACAGATCCTTTTATGAACCTTCACTCATTACTGAGTACCTGCCAAAGGCAGCGAAATAAAGGTGTGAGACATTAAAAGGTCAACTGACATATTTCCTGGAAAACAAAATGTCAATCTGTTATGTATGTTCAGACACTGAACTACTACATGCAAGTATACTATGAAAACTAGGCTAGGTATTTCAACTGTAAGGCTTTAACAGACTGTCTTGACGTAGGCTGACACATACCCATTTAAAGTTTCATCTTTGTTTTGTTGTCTTCTAGAGAAACACTAGATTCATTCCAACAATTTTACAAACAGGAAGATGTTTCAGATGTTTCTTTCTTATATGACTGTGCAGCAGATGGGTCAAGTATACACTGTGGACTATGTAATGCGTGACTTAAGCTGACAAGGGTGATGTGACATCAGGTACTTTTAATTAATGCCTAACGCATTCTACAAATGTATCTCAGATCTTCCATGCTTCCTAAATTTAGTGGTCAGCGATTTTTGTATATAGCCCATAGATATATATATATATATATATATATATATATATATATATATTAGTTTGGTGATAGGTGTACCACTGTTGGAGAGCAAAAGCCCTGCAATTGACAGCATTGCACTCTTAGCCTGTTTTTCCTTTTTATCAGTGACAATAAAAATCCCACTGCCTGATGTTTTTGTGCAATAAACCCTGCTGGTTTCAGATCATTTTAAAACAGTGAATTCTATAGTTACTTACTGTTAACCTCATATTCTTTCTTCCCACTGTCATTTTCATTTTCCATCAGGGATAGATTTTGATGTAAATACGAATGTACAGGCCTAGATGCGAGAACCAGCTGTGTTCAAAGCCAAAGGAGCACCCTGAACAGTCAAAGAGTTCATTTTTTTATCTCCCAGAGTCAACACTGATAACTCAGCTTTGTAGTCCACAAAATATGCATCAATATTAACAAATGGAAATTGACAAATGAAACTTTCACATCTAATTGAATGCCTTCACTCAATATTGTTTCAGAGGAAAGATTTAAAACCAATAAATGTTAAACTGAAAAGACAGAATAACTGTCACTTTGACTGATAAAAAGTCAGATCAGGGCTCAGATCAGACCTCAATCAGATTAGAAACATAAATCCCTGGTTTTCCAGTGATTGACTGAACAACTTCATCAAAAGCCACAATATCTTCCTAACACATGCTAAATGTAAAACCTTGACCAGCTCAATACAGGTTTATTAGAGTCTGTAACAATGTAAAAATACTGAAATACATCTTTACTGCCAACTTGCATAGTAAAATTCAGGCTTCTTTAGTCTAACAATTAGCACACTAAGTATCTTAAGGTCTTAAACTATGCTTATAGACTTAAGTATCATACAATGATTTGCATTGTGCAGCACATTACAACATGGATACAGTGTCAAAACAAATGGATTTTGTCACATGAATGTGATGTGGACATCCACAGGGTGGCACAGTGCACAGTATACACCACAGAGAAATATCTGGGTTAAAGGTTCCGCATTACAAAACTGTTACACATGT